>JAAEAF010002636.1:0-32258 GCA_011037195.1 Triatoma infestans | reverse complement strand
TCATATAGGTAAGATTTTACCTTGCTATGCTTTCAACGAAGCAGTTTCAACGACCCCCTCTCCTCCTATTGAATTCCGAAGATTTCCGAGTTTACCCGAAGTCCTTTCCACGATAGCTATAAAACATGCGCAGCAAAAATAATATCGAGTTTAATAGTCGGTGTCGTTGGAAGTGTTAGCATGGATAGCTCGAAGGTGTTTAGTGTGTCCCAGCTTTATGTAAGGAAAGTAAAACCAACGAACGAAAGATTTGGACATTGGTTATTGTTAGAAAATATGGAAAATAATAATCTGGTTTCCGATGTCGGTAATATTAATTATACGGAAGGAGAACAATTACTAGTAAACGATAACGGTCTTGCCCCAATTACGGAACCATTTTGCGACAATATTATGCTTGTAAAGATTTGCGGCTTAGAAGACTAGATGGAAAATCTAAACTAGTTAAGAAAGAAATATGTGGCTCTTTTAATAGTTATATACGTGGAAAGTTTGGACAATTGGTCTCTGCAAAACATGGAGTTAAGGCTAAACTACCTTTCCTCTTACTAAGCGATAACCTACTTGCAAAAGGAACAAGAGAAATAATCGGAGAAGGTATAGAAAATATTACCAACAAATATAAAAATCCAGTATGCATTCCTTACAAAGTGGAGTTAGCAGACGTAAAATTAGATAATCTATTGGAAGTATTGCCTGACTTGCTGGAGCAGCTCCGCAAGGAAGATTACTACCTAATGGACATGGATATAACACAGGACTTTGCTGGAATATTTAACAAAGAGGAAATGAGAAATTATTTAACAAGTAACTTTAACTTTTGTAACCAAGGAGAATACATGGAAAACGGTAATGTTATTGTAAATAACGATAAAACAGTTGGGATTGATTGCTTAACATGGTTAACATCTAACGCCAGAATAAAGATTTATAACAAATTCGTATGTCAATTAACGAGTCCAGGTGTTAGTAAACAGATTGGTAACCATATAATCGATTTTATCAACTGTCCGGATACGCGATTAAAAGAAACATTTTCGTCTGCTTCCGCCAAACAGCATGGTATTACCAGATTAGAAGCAACAATATACAACTATAGTATTGGAACCCCCATAATGCATCCTATATTCCTCTAGAAGATTGTTTACACTTATTGGAGAGTAGTAAGATATATTTCCAGGATGCACCGATATACTCGGTTTCTGTTGCAAAAATGTGGACAAAGATTGCGGACGCTTTACAGAACAGTTGTTGTCTTGTATTTAATAATATACTGCAATACGTTTATTGGGGGAACACAAATACAGGAAAGTTAACTGGAATACAGATAAACTTACCGAATGAGAAAGTCTCTAGGAAGAAGATTATAAATTACGTTCTATCTGCGTTTAGTTTTAATTGCTTACCAATTAATTATATAGAAGTTGTAGAAAATACGGACAACAAAGACAACGTTCGAATAATACAAAAGTGCTACATTAAGGCTGGAGAGACCTACTTCTCTAGGTCTAGAACACCATTCTCTACTATTCCAAAAGTTATAGACATCCAGGAAACCGGGCTAGTCTCTACAAGTGATATTATTCCATGTGTTTTAAGGAAAAGAACAAATAATACTAACAGACTGTCCCCGTATACTATTAAAGAAATAGAGCCACTGTCGCCAGCGTACATAACATCGGCAAGGAAACGAAAACAGGAACTGGAAGAATTAGATGCTAAAAGGCGGAAGATAGATTATTTGGAAAGGACAGCAGCAATAAAGGAAGAATATAAACAGCTTCTAGAGAAAGAAGAAAAGATACTCCAGTTAAGGGAAAGATTAGAAGACTATTTCTACACCCACTGGAAGAATTTACATCCGAATGCCGAGTATAAGGTGTCTGCATTTACCGTTAATAATAAAGGTAAATATCCGTATGTGGGAGTATTGGCCAAAAAAATGGAAATAAAGAAGTTTATTACTTAAAAGGCTGGCATAAAAATATTTTTATTAATGCATATAACAATAGAGAAGGACTTATTAAAGATGGATACGTTATTATTCCTTACAACGAAATGGAATTAATTAGCCTACCTACAGAAGGAACGTTTGTCACGTTTACTACAAATGGCCTTACAACTTACCATGGCCACACGTTTTCCAAGATAGAAAAAGTAAACTTTTACACCGATGTATGGAAAAGTATGGAAAATATTCCATTTACACAAGAAGACGTGGACCAAATTAAGAACATTACCATGCAAGAGATAAAAGATCCTATTAAATTTCGTGATTGTAACCGTTTAGAAGAAATCGCAGAAGGGACAGAATTGGTAATTACTAGTATTAAGGAAGTTACACACAGGAAGAATCTTCGTTATATATTACACTTCGAAAATATAAATATGTTCTACTGCTCGAATTACTGGCTGGAAAGAGAATTGGTGGATATGGATTTAAGTTACAGAATAAAAATTAAACTAGATACCTTTAAATATACGCCTAATAGGAATAAGGAAATAGTAGTATTTTGTGTGTAAATTAAAGTCAAAATATCCATAATAATACATAATAAAAATGTTGGAAAAACGAATATGGTATTTTTTGTAATATATTTGTATTAATAAATGTGTTACCTGTAATAGATCGTTACTCTTCTAATTCCTTTGGATATGACAATAAAGAACTTGTTTTAGATAAATTACTGTTACATACTAGTGTTAAATAATAAGAAAACAAAAATTTTGATAAAAATTAACAAAATACATATAAAAATCGTGATGGACTTCGGGTAAACTCGGAAATCTTCGGAATCCAATAGGAGGAGAGGGGGTCGTTGAAACTGCTTCGTTGAAAGCATAGCAAGGTAAAATCTTACCTATATGATGGACTTCGGGGTAAACGGGAAATCTTCGGGAAATCCTAATAGGAGGATAGGGGTCGTTGAAACTGCTTCGTTTGAAGCATAGCAAGGTAAAATCTTACCTATATGAGACATGGCATAACCGTACAAATTATTGCAATCTTGGTAGGTTATGAAAGTGCTCTCTTTATTTGGATTGTAATCTTTCATGTATTTATTATTTGCGACCAAATAACGATGAGCAACTTGACATACCCCACCTCGGATGCTCTGCTCAACCATCATTATCTGATCATAATCTAGGAGAAGTTCCAATTTGATACCTGTATATCGTAACATGGCATCCCAGGATAAGCCGGGCAATGTAAAATAGTGACAAGGATCCAGTTTGTGTGTTGTCAATGTGACATTACGGAATGTTTCAAATACGTCAGCTAACAGCAAGACATCAGTTTTAAGGTATAGGTCACTATATTCTCCCAAGCTTTTACACTTGAAAGTTGGCCATATATTACATGCATGCTGATAGTCCTCTTCCGTAATATCACATTTTTTCAAGTGGCTATAGAAGGCAGTCCTTGGTGGTAAGTTTGTCTCTTTTAATTTGTTCCAGTCAGTAATGTATTCGTATGGGAAAACACCTTTTCTTGTCAATAGTGGAAGTTGTTCTGGTGTAAAAAATTTACTAGTGTCTGGTATGTCGGGTAGTGTTTGTACTAATTTGTCTAAACTAGATGGCATAAATCGAAATGTGTCTATAAATCGTAGTTTTATATGTGGTGTTATGGTTTTACTAAAGGATATGTACTTCTCTTCATTAGGTAAGATTTTACCTTGCTATGCTTTCAACGAAGCAGTTTCAACGACCCCCTCTCCTCCTATTGGATTCCGAAGATTTCCGAGTTTACCCGAAGTCCATCACGATTTTTATATGTATTTTGTTAATTTTTATCAAAATTTTGGTTTTCTTATTATTTAACACTAGTATGTAACAGTAATTTATCTAAAACAAGTTCTTTATTGTCATATCCAAAGGAATTAGAAGAGTAAGGATCTATTACAGATAACACATTTATTAATACAAATATATTACAAAAAATACCATATTCGTTTTGCAACATTTTTATTATGTGTTATTATGGATATTTTGACTTTAATTTACACACAAAATATTACTATTTCCTTATTCCTATTAGGCGTATATTTAAGGGTATCTAATTTAATTTTTATTCTGTAACTTAAATCCATATGCACCAATTCTCTTTCCAGCCAGTAATTCGAGCAGTAGAACATATTTATATTTTCGAACTGTAATATATAACGAAGATTCTTCCTGTGTGTAACTTCCTTAATACTAGTAATTACCAATTCTGTCCCTTCTGCGATTTCTTCTAAACGGTTGCAATCACGAAATTTAATAGGTTCTTTTATCTCTTGCATGGTAATGCTCTTAATTTGGTCCACGTCTTCTTGTGTAAATGGAATATTTTCCATACTTTTCCATACATCGGTGTAAAAGTTTACTTTTTCTATCTTGGAGAACGTGTGGCCATGGTAAGTTGTAAGGCCATTTGTAGTAAACGTGACAAACGTTCCTTCTGTAGGTAGACTAATTAATTCCATTCCGTTGTAAGGAATAATAACGTATCCATCTTTAATAAGTCCTTCTCTATTGTTATATGCATTCATATAGGTAAGATTTTACCTTGCTATGCTTTCAACGAAGCAGTTTCAACGACCCCCTCTCCTCCTATTGGATTCCGAAGATTTCCGAGTTTACCCGAAGTCCTTTCCACGATAGCTATAAAACAGGGGCAGCAAAAATAATATCGAGTTTAATAGTCGGTGTCGTTGGAAGTGTTAGCATGAATAGCTCGAAGGTGTTTAGTGTGTCCCAGCTTTATGGAAGGAACGTAAAACCAACGAACGAAGGATTTGGACATTGGTTATTGTTAGAAAATATGGAAAATAATAATCTGGTTTCCGATGTCGGTAATATTAATTATACGGAAGGAGAACAATTACTAGCAAACGATAACGATCTTGCCCCAATTACGGAACCATTTTGCGACAATATTATGCTTGTAAAGATTTGCGGCTTAGAAGACTACGATGGAAAATCTAAACTAGTTAAGAAAGAAATATGTGGCTCTTTTAATAGTTATATACGTGGAAAGTTTGGACAATTGGTCTCTGCAAAACATGGAGTTAAGGCTAAACTACCTTTCCTCTTACTAAGCGATAACCTACTTGCAAAAGGAACAAGAGAAATAATCGGAGAAGGTATAGAAAATATTACCAACAAATATAAAAATCCAGTATGCATTCCTTACAAAGTGGAGTTAGCAGACGTAAAATTAGATAATCTATTGGAAGTATTACCTGACTTGCTGGAGCAGCTCCGCAAGGAAGATTACTACCTAATGGACATGGATATAACACAGGACTTTGCTGGAATATTTAACAAAGAGGAAATGAGAAATTATTTAACAAGTAACTTTAACTTTTGTAACCAAGGAGAATACATGGAAAACGGTAATGTTATTGTAAATAACGATAAAACAGTTGGGATTGATTGCTTAACATGGTTAACATCTAACGCCAGAATAAAGATTTATAACAAATTCGTATGTCAATTAACGAGTCCAGGTGTTAGTAAACAGATTGGTAACCATATAATCGATTTTATCAACTGTCCGGATACGAGATTAAAAGAAACATTTTCGTCTGCTTCCGCCAAACAGCATGGTATTACCAGATTAGAAGTAACAATATACAACTATAGTATTGGAACCCCCCATAATGCATCCTATATTCCTCTAGAAGATTGTTTACACTTATTGGAGAGTAGTAAGATATATTTCCAGGATGCACCGATATACTCGGTTTCTGTTGCAAAAATGTGGACAAAGATTGCGGACGCTTTACAGAACAGTTGTTGTCTTGTATTTAATAATATACTGCAATACGTTTATTGGGGGAACACAAATACAGGAAAGTTAACTGGAATACAGATAAACTTACCGAATGAGAAAGTCTCTAGGAAGAAGATTATAAATTACGTTCTATCTGCGTTCTAGTTTTAATATGCATTACAATTAATTTATAGAAGGTTGTAGAAAAATAGGGACAAACAAAGAAAACGTCGAATAATCAAAAGTGCTACATGAGCTGAGAGACAACTTCTCTAGGTATAGACACACCCTTTCTACTTTCCAAAAGTTAAAGTTTCTAGACATCCAGGCAACCGGGCTAGTCTCTACAAGTAATATTATTCATGTGTTTTAAGAAAAGAACAAATAATACCTAACAGACTATCCCAATACTATTAAGAATAGAGCACTGTCGCCAGCGCAATACATAACATCGGAAGGAACCGAAACCAGGAACTGGAAGAAGAATTAGATGCTAAAAGGCGGAAGAAAGATATTTGGAAAGGACAGCAGCAATAAGGAAGAATATAAACAGCTTTCTAGAGAAAGAGAAAAGTACTCAAGCTAAGGGAAAGAGTAGAAGACTATTCTAACCAACTGGAAGAATTTACATCCGAATGCCGAGTATAAGGTGTCTGCATTTACCGTTAATAATAAAGGTAAATATCCGTTATGTGAGAGTATTGGCCGAAAAAGATGGAAATAAAGAAGTTTATTACTTAAAAGACTGGCATAAAAATATTTTTATTAATGTATATAACAATAGAGAAGGACTTATTAAAAATGGATACGTTATTATTCCTTACAACGAAATGGAATTAATTAGCCTAACTACAGAAGGAACGTTTGTCACGTTTACTACAAATGGCCTTACAACTTACCATGGCCACACGTTCTCCAAGATAGAAAAAGTAAACTTTTACACCGATGTATGGAAAAGTATGGAAAATTTACACAAGAAGACGTGGACCAAATTAACAACATTACCATGCAAGAGATAAAAGATCCTATTAAATTTCGTGATTATAACCGTTTAGAAGAAATCGCAGAAGGGACAGAATTGGTAATTACTAGTATTAAGGAAGTTACACACAGGAAAAATCTTCGTTATATATTACAGTTCGAAAATATAAATATGTTCTACTGCTCGAATTACTGGCTGGAAAGAGAATTGGTGGATATGGATTTAAGTAACAGAATAAAAATTAAATTAGATACCTTTAAATATACGCCTAATAGGAATAAGGAAATAGTAGTATTTTGTGTGTAAATTAAAGACAAAATATCCATAATAATACATAATAAAAATGTTGCAAAACGAATATTGTATTTTTTGTAATATATTTGTATTAATAAATGTACATTTACTATATTACTTTGTGTTATCTGTAATAGATCCTTACTCTTCTAATTCCTTTGGATGTGACAATAAAGAACTTGTTTTAGATAAATTACTGTTACATACTAGTGTTAAATCATAAGAAAACAAAAATTTTGATAAAAATTAAAAAAATACATATAAAAATCGTGATGGACTTCGGGTAAACTCGGAAATCTTCGGAATCCAATAGGAGGAGAGGGGGTCGTTGAAACTGCTTCGTTGAAAGCATAGCAAGGTAAAACATCTTACCTATATGAATTGATCAAAAACAAAATAAGTAACATAAAACAAAAATAATAATAGATGCAACTTGAATTGGTCAAATTAAACAGGATATAGATATATATATACCAAAAAAAAAAATAGTTCAGAAGAAAAGAAAAAATCAGGTTAAAATGTCACAAATTTTAACAAAATAAAACACAACTTACGCAGAGATTGAAGCTGAACTAAGATGTTTTCACAACAAAGCACTAAATCCACAATAGAAGCAGCGATTTTGACCGCCTTATTACCTTCGAGGATCCTATTCAGGATAATCGAGTATTATATAAACGCAAATTCCTATTGGCTTAACATGATTGCGCGATTCTGGGGGTGGTGGCATGTTATCTGTTATGGGTCAAGCAATGTTGGAGACACCTCAACTAAGCAATGGACGTCCATATATTTAAGAAACGAAGGTTACTATACTTTCGGCGAAGCAGTTTCAGCGACCCCCACCACTCCTACCCACTCGAGGACAGCCGAAGCTAAGCCGAGAATTGCCGAACATTCCTCACTTTTTTAAAATTCACATTAGTGTTATTTTAATAATACTATCTACTAAGGAGAGGGGTGGAGGAAGAATCTTTAGATACTATTAATTTATCTAAACAAATCTTTATTGTCATATCCTATTTTTTTTTACTTTATAAAGTAAGACATTTTTATTTATAATGTATATATGTATTTACAGAAATTATAATACTTAGACTATTGTAACAAATTTTATTTATATTTACACACAAAATACAAATCTTTCTTTATGCCTACTTGCAGTATGTTTTAACTTATCTAATTTAATTTTTATTTTATAGTTTAAATCTAAAGCTAAGTCTTGTATTTCTTTTTCTAACCAATAATTGGATATGTACAATGTCCCCTATATTTTCGAATTGTAGTATATACCGAATTTTATTTCTATGTGTAATTTGTTTAAGTCCTATAATTACTAATTCTGTTTCCTCTGACAATTTCTCTAGCCGTTTGCACTCAGTAACTTTAACTTGACCTTTTATTTCTTGCATAGTAATATCATTAAACGTCTCCATCTGCTCTTGTGTAAAAGCGGTATCTTGCATATTTTTCCACATGTCTGTACAAAATTCCATCTTCTCTATATTGGCAAACGAGTTTGCTTTGTAAGTTGTTACACCATTCGTAGTAAATGTTAAAAATGGTTTCTCGTTGGGTGAGGAAATTATATCCAACCCATTTTTTGGTATTATAATGTATCCATCTTTTCTAAGTTTTTCTTTATTAGAATAGGCATTTATAAATATATTTTTGTGGTACCCTTTTAGAAAGTATACATTCTTACACCCTTCTTTCTCGGCAAGGACTCCAACATAAGTAAAAGTTCCTTTATTGTTTACGGTAAACGCAGTAACATTGTACACACCAGTTGTGTCCAGATTCTTCCAATGTGTTTTAAAGTGGTTTATTAACCTATTTTTAAATTCGGTCAACTCTTTTTCCTTCTCCAGCAGTTGCTTGTATTCCTCTTTAAGAGATGCAGTTTTCTGTATATAATCTATCTTCCTTCTTTTTAAATCCACATCTTCTAGTTCTAGCTGTCGTTTCTTTGTAGATAGTACATATATTAGAGATGGGGGTTCTATTTCTTTTACTGCATATGGTAAAAGCCTGTTGGTTATGTTAACTCTCTTCCGTAAGACACGAGGAATTATATTATTTGTAGAGACCAGTCCTGCTTTTTCGACATCTATACTTTCTGGTATGGTAGAAAACAGTGTTCCAGTTTTTGAGAAATACGTTTCCACTACTTTAATGTAACATTTTTGCACAATCTTTATAATATCTTTGTTGCTAGAATCTTCCACAACCTCTATATAGTTAATTGGTAGAGAGTTAAAACTAAATGCCGAAACAACATAATTTATCATTTTTTCTCTATCCTTGGTATTTTCTGGTAGGTTTAACTGTATACCAGTCAACTTTCTTGTGTTCTTATTTGCCCAACATACATACTGTAACAAATTACTAAATACAAGACAACAACTGCTTTGTAAAGTCTACATCTTTGCAAAAGAAACAGAATACATTGGAGCTTGACGGAAATAACGTTTGCTACTTTCAATAGGGGTAAACAGTCTTCCAGAGGGTTGTACATATCGTCGGTTGCTTTGTAATAATTTCCAATACAATAGTTATAAATTGTAGCTTCTAGTCTTGTAATACCATGTTCTTTGGCAGAAGTAGACGAAAATGTTTCTTTTAATCTCGTATCCGGACAATTTATAAAATCTATTTTATAAATAGATTACGAGTAGCCGGCTTTGAGGGGCGGAAGCCGGCTCGTATCTCTTTGCCCCAGCAGAGTTAAAGGTTTCACGGCTGAAATGGGACGACAACGGCCTACTACTGGAAGGAAAGGTTGCCGTTATAATGCATCCTATATTCCTCTAGAAGATTGTTTACACTTATTGGAGAGTAGTAAGATATATTTCCAGGATGCACCGATATACTCGGTTTCTGTAACAAAAATGTGGACAAAGATTGCGGACGCTATACAGAACAGTTGTTGTCTTGTATTTAATAATATACTGCAATACGTTTATTGGGGAACACAAATACAGGAAAGTTAACTGGAATACAGATAAACTTACCGAATGAGAAAGTCTCTAGGAAGAAGATTATAAATTACGTTCTATCTGGGTTTAGTTTTAATTGCTTACCAATTAATTATATAGAAGTTGTAGAAAATACGGACAACAAAGACAACGTTCGAATAATACAAAAGTGCTACATTAAGGCTGGACAGACCTACTTCTCTAGGTCTAGAACACCATTCTCTACTATTCCAAAAGTTATAGACATCCAGGAAACCGGGCTAGTCTCTACAAGTGATATTATTCCATGTGTTTTAAGGAAAAGAACAAATAATACTAACAGACTGTCCCCGTATACTATTAAAGAAATAGAGCCACTGTCGCCAGCGTACATAACATCGGCAAGGAAACGAAAACAGGAACTGGAAGAATTAGATGCTAAAAGACGGAAGATAGATTATTTGGAAAGGACAGCAGCAATAAAGGAAGAATATAAACAGCTTCTAGAGAAAGAAGAAAAGATACTCCAGTTAAGGGAAAGATTAGAAGACTATTTCTACACCCACTGGAAGAATTTACATCCGAATGCCGAGTATAAGGTGTCTGCATTTACCGTTAATAATAAAGGTAAATATCCGTATGTGAGAGTATTGGCCGAAAAAGATGGAAATAAAGAAGTTTATTACTTAAAAGACTGGCATAAAAATATTTTTATTAATGTATATAACAATAGAGAAGGACTTATTAAAAATGGATACGTTATTATTCCTTACAACGAAATGGAATTAATTAGCCTACCTACAGAAGGAACGTTTGTCACGTTTACTACAAATGGCCTTACAACTTACCATGGCCACACGTTCTCCAAGATAGAAAAAGTAAACTTTTACACCGATGTATGGAAAAGTATGGAAAATTTACACAAGAAGACGTGGACCAAATTAACAACATTACCATGCAAGAGATAAAAGATCCTATTAAATTTCGTGATTATAACCGTTTAGAAGAAATCGCAGAAGGGACAGAATTGGTAATTACTAGTATTAAGGAAGTTACACACAGGAAAAATCTTCGTTATATATTACAGTTCGAAAATATAAATATGTTCTACTGCTCGAATTACTGGCTGGAAATCGAATTGGTGGATATGGATTTAAGTAACAGAATAAAAATTAAATTAGATACCTTTAAATATACGCCTAATAGGAATAAGGAAATAGTAGTATTTTGTGTGTAAATTAAAGACAAAATATCCATAATAATACATAATAAAAATGTTGCAAAACGAATATTGTATTTTTTGTAATATACTTGTATTAATAAATGTACATTTACTATATTACTTTGTGTTATCTGTAATAGATCCTTTCTCTTCTAATTCCTTTGGATATGACAATAAAGAACTTGTTTTAGATAAATTACTGTTACATACTAGTGTTAAATAATAAGAAAACAAAAATTTTGATAAAAATTAACAAAATACATATAAAAATCGTGATGGACTTCGGGTAAACTCGAAAATCTTCGGAATCCAATAGGAGGAGAGGGGGTCGTTGAAACTGCTTCGTTGAAAGCATAGCAAGGTAAAATCTTACCTATATGAATTGATAAAAAAAAAATAATAAACAGTAAAACAAAAATAATAATAATAAACTTGAATTGGAAAAAATTAAAACAGGAATATATATATATATAAAACAAAAAAAAATAGTTCAAGAAGAAAAGAAAAAAAATAAGGTTAAAATTCACAAATTTTTAAACAAAATAAAATCACTTACCGCAGAGATTGAAGCTGAAGCTAAAGATGTTTTCACAACAAGAGCACTAAACACACAATAAGAACGCAGCGATTTTTGACACGACTTATATACCTTCGGAGGAGTCGATTATGATAATCGATTATTATATAAACTCAAAATACTATTGGCTAATATTGATGGCGCGATGCTAGGGGTGGGGGCATGTATGCTGGTTAGTGGTCAAGAATTGTTGAGACACCTCAACTAGCAATGACGTCATATAGGTAAGAAACGAAGGTTACTATACTTTCGGCGAAGCAGTTTCAGCGACCCCCACCACTCCTACCCACTCGAGGACAGCCGAAGCTAAGCCGAGAATTGCCGAACATTCCTCACTTTTTTAAAATTCACATTAGTGTTATTTTAATAATACTATCTACTAAGGAGAGGGGTGGAGGAAGAATCTTTAGATACTATTAATTTATCTAAACAAATCTTTATTGTCATATCCTATTTTTTTTTACTTTATAAAGTAAGACATTTTTATTTATAATGTATATATGTATTTACAGAAATTATAATACTTAGACTATTGTAACAAATTTTATTTATATTTACACACAAAATACAAATCTTTCTTTATGCCTACTTGCAGTATGTTTTAACTTATCTAATTTAATTTTTATTTTATAGTTTAAATCTAAAGCTAAGTCTTGTATTTCTTTTTCTAACCAATAATTGGATATGTACAATGTCCCCTATATTTTCGAATTGTAGTATATACCGAATTTTATTTCTATGTGTAATTTGTTTAAGTCCTATAATTACTAATTCTGTTTCCTCTGACAATTTCTCTAGCCGTTTGCACTCAGTAACTTTAACTTGACCTTTTATTTCTTGCATAGTAATATCATTAAACGTCTCCATCTGCTCTTGTGTAAAAGCGGTATCTTGCATATTTTTCCACATGTCTGTACAAAATTCCATCTTCTCTATATTGGCAAACGAGTTTGCTTTGTAAGTTGTTACACCATTCGTAGTAAATGTTAAAAATGGTTTCTCGTTGGGTGAGGAAATTATATCCAACCCATTTTTTGGTATTATAATGTAACCATCTTTTCTAAGTTTTTCTTTATTAGAATAGGCATTTATAAATATATTTTTGTGGTACCCTTTTAGAAAGTATACGTTCTTACACCCTTCTTTCTCTGCAAGGACTCCAACATAAGTAAAAGTTCCTTTATTGTTTACGGTAAACGCAGTAACATTGTACACACCAGTTGTGTCCAGATTCTTCCAATGTGTTTTAAAGTGGTTTATTAACCTATTTTTAAATTCGGTCAACTCGTTTTCCTTCTCCAGCAGTTGCTTGTATTCCTCTTTAAGAGATGCAGTTTTCTGTATATAATCTATCTTCCTTCTTTTTAAATCCACCTCTTCTAGTTCTAGCTGTCGTTTCTTTGTAGATAGTACATATATTAGAGATGGGGGTTCTATTTCTTTTACTGCATATGGTAAAAGCCTGTTGGTTATGTTAACTCTCTTCCGTAAGACACGAGGAATTATATTATTTGTAGAGACCAGTCCTGCTTTTTCGACATCTATACTTTCTGGTATGGTAGAAAACAGTGTTCCAGTTTTTGAGAAATACGTTTCCACTACTTTAATGTAACATTTTTGCACAATCTTTATAATATCTTTGTTGCTAGAATCTTCCACAACCTCTATATAGTTAATTGGTAGAGAGTTAAAACTAAATGCCGAAACAACATAATTTATCATTTTTTCTCTATCCTTGGTATTTTCTGGTAGGTTTAACTGTATACCAGTCAACTTTCTTGTGTTCTTATTTGCCCAACATACATACTGTAACAAATTACTAAATACAAGACAACAACTGCTTTGTAAAGTCTACATCTTTGCAAAAGAAACAGAATACATTGGAGCTTGACGGAAATAACGTTTGCTACTTTCAATAGGGGTAAACAGTCTTCCAGAGGGTTGTACATATCGTCGGTTGCTTTGTAATAATTTCCAATACAATAGTTATAAATTGTAGCTTCTAGTCTTGTAATACCATGTTCTTTGGCAGAAGTAGACGAAAATGTTTCTTTTAATCTCGTATCCGGACAATTTATAAAATCTATTTTATAAATAGATTACGAGTAGCCGGCTTTGAGGGGCGGAAGCCGGCTCGTATCTCTTTGCCCCAGCAGAGTTAAAGGTTTCACGGCTGAAATGGGACGACAACGGCCTACTACTGGAAGGAAAGGTTGCCGTTATAATGCATCCTATATTCCTCTAGAAGATTGTTTACACTTATTGGAGAGTAGTAAGATATATTTCCAGGATGCACCGATATACTCGGTTTCTGTTGCAAAAATGTGGACAAAGATTGCGGACGCTATACAGAACAGTTGTTGTCTTGTATTTAATAATATACTGCAATACGTTTATTGGGGAACACAAATACAGGAAAGTTAACTGGAATACAGATAAACTTACCGAATGAGAAAGTCTCTAGGAAGAAGATTATAAATTACGTTCTATCTGGGTTTAGTTTTAATTGCTTACCAATTAATTATATAGAAGTTGTAGAAAATACGGACAACAAAGACAACGTTCGAATAATACAAAAGTGCTACATTAAGGCTGGAGAGACCTACTTCTCTAGGTCTAGAACACCATTCTCTACTATTCCAAAAGTTATAGACATCCAGGAAACCGGGCTAGTCTCTACAAGTGATATTATTCCATGTGTTTTAAGGAAAAGAACAAATAATACTAACAGACTGTCCCCGTATACTATTAAAGAAATAGAGCCACTGTCGCCAGCGTACATAACATCGGCAAGGAAACGAAAACAGGAACTGGAAGAATTAGATGCTAAAAGGCGGAAGATAGATTATTTGGAAAGGACAGCAGCAATAAAGGAAGAATATAAACAGCTTCTAGAGAAAGAAGAAAAGATACTCCAGTTAAGGGAAAGATTAGAAGACTATTTCTACACCCACTGGAAGAATTTACATCCGAATGCCGAGTATAAGGTGTCTGCATTTACCGTTAATAATAAAGGTAAATATCCGTATGTGAGAGTATTGGCCGAAAAAGATGGAAATAAAGAAGTTTATTACTTAAAAGACTGGCATAAAAATATTTTTATTAATGCATATAACAATAGAGAAGGACTTATTAAAAATGGATACGTTATTATTCCTTACAACGAAATGGAATTAATTAGCCTACCTACAGAAGGAACGTTTGTCACGTTTACTACAAATGGCCTTACAACTTACCATGGCCACACGTTCTCCAAGATAGAAAAAGTAAACTTTTACACCGATGTATGGAAAAGTATGGAAAATTTACACAAGAAGACGTGGACCAAATTAACAACATTACCATGCAAGAGATAAAAGATCCTATTAAATTTCGTGATTATAACCGTTTAGAAGAAATCGCAGAAGGGACAGAATTGGTAATTACTAGTATTAAGGAAGTTACACACAGGAAAAATCTTCGTTATATATTACAGTTCGAAAATATAAATATGTTCTACTGCTCGAATTACTGGCTGGAAAGAGAATTGGTGGATATGGATTTAAGTAACAGAATAAAAATTAAATTAGATACCTTTAAATATACGCCTAATAGGAATAAGGAAATAGTAGTATTTTGTGTGTAAATTAAAGACAAAATATCCATAATAATACATAATAAAAATGTTGCAAAACGAATATTGTATTTTTTGTAATATATTTGTATTAATAAATGTACATTTACTATATTACTTTGTGTTATCTGTAATAGATCCTTACTCTTCTAATTCCTTTGGATGTGACAATAAAGAACTTGTTTTAGATAAATTACTGTTACATACTAGTGTTAAATCATAAGAAAACAAAAATTTTGATAAAAATTAAAAAAATACATATAAAAATCGTGATGGACTTCGGGTAAACTCGGAAATCTTCGGAATCCAATAGGAGGAGAGGGGGTTCGTTGAAACTGCTTCGTTGAAAGCATAGCAAGGTAAAATCTTACCTATATGAATTGATAAAAAAAAAATAATAAACAGTAAAAAAAAATAATAATAATAAACTTGAATTGGAAAAAATTAAAACAGGAATATATATATAAAAAAAAAAATAGTTCAAGAAGAAAAGAAAAAAAATAAGGTTAAAATTCACAAATTTTTAAACAAAATAAAATCACTTACGCAGAGATTGAAGCTGAAGCTAAAGATGTTTCACAACAAGAGCACTAAACACACAATAAGAACGCAGCGATTTTTGACACGACTTATATACCTTCGGAGGAGTCGATTATGATAATCGATTATTATATAAACTCAAAATACTATTGGCTAATATTGATGGCGCGATGCTAGGGGTGGGGGCATGTATGCTGGTTAGTGGTCAAGAATTGTTGAGACACCTCAACTAGCAATGACGTCATATAGGTAAGAAACGAAGGTTACTATACTTTCGGCGAAGCAGTTTCAGCGACCCCCACCACTCCTACCCACTCGAGGACAGCCGAAGCTAAGCCGAGAATTGCCGAACATTCCTCACTTTTTTAAAATTCACATTAGTGTTATTTTAATAATACTATCTACTAAGGAGAGGGGTGGAGGAAGAATCTTTAGATACTATTAATTTATCTAAACAAATCTTTATTGTCATATCCTATTTTTTTTTACTTTATAAAGTAAGACATTTTTATTTATAATGTATATATGTATTTACAGAAATTATAATACTTAGACTATTGTAACAAATTTTATTTATATTTACACACAAAATACAAATCTTTCTTTATGCCTACTTGCAGTATGTTTTAACTTATCTAATTTAATTTTTATTTTATAGTTTAAATCTAAAGCTAAGTCTTGTATTTCTTTTTCTAACCAATAATTGGATATGTACAATGTCCCTATATTTTCGAATTGTAGTATATACCGAATTTTATTTCTATGTGTAATTTGTTTAAGTCCTATAATTACTAATTCTGTTTCCTCTGACAATTTCTCTAGCCGTTTGCACTCAGTAACTTTAACTTGACCTTTTATTTCTTGCATAGTAATATCATTAAACGTCTCCATCTGCTCTTGTGTAAAAGCGGTATCTTGCATATTTTTCCACATGTCTGTACAAAATTCCATCTTCTCTATATTGGCAAACGAGTTTGCTTTGTAAGTTGTTACACCATTCGTAGTAAATGTTAAAAATGGTTTCTCGTTGGGTGAGGAAATTATATCCAACCCATTTTTTGGTATTATAATGTACCATCTTTTCTAAGTTTTTCTTTATTAGAATAGGCATTTATAAATATATTTTTGTGGTACCCTTTTAGAAAGTATACGTTCTTACACCCTTCTTTCTCTGCAAGGACTCCAACATAAGTAAAAGTTCCTTTATTGTTTACGGTAAACGCAGTAACATTGTACACACCAGTTGTGTCCAGATTCTTCCAATGTGTTTTAAAGTGGTTTATTAACCTATTTTTAAATTCGGTCAACTCTTTTTCCTTCTCCAGCAGTTGCTTGTATTCCTCTTTAAGAGATGCAGTTTTCTGTATATAATCTATCTTCCTTCTTTTTAAATCCACCTCTTCTAGTTCTAGCTGTCGTTTCTTTGTAGATAGTACATATATTAGAGATGGGGGTTCTATTTCTTTTACTGCATATGGTAAAAGCCTGTTGGTTATGTTAACTCTCTTCCGTAAGACACGAGGAATTATATTATTTGTAGAGACCAGTCCTGCTTTTTCGACATCTATACTTTCTGGTATGGTAGAAAACAGTGTTCCAGTTTTTGAGAAATACGTTTCCACTACTTTAATGTAACATTTTTGCACAATCTTTATAATATCTTTGTTGCTAGAATCTTCCACAACCTCTATATAGTTAATTGGTAGAGAGTTAAAACTAAATGCCGAAACAACATAATTTATCATTTTTTCTCTATCCTTGGTATTTTCTGGTAGGTTTAACTGTATACCAGTCAACTTTCTTGTGTTCTTATTTGCCCAACATACATACTGTAACAAATTACTAAATACAAGACAACAACTGCTTTGTAAAGTCTACATCTTTGCAAAAGAAACAGAATACATTGGAGCTTGACGGAAATAACGTTTGCTACTTTCAATAGGGGTAAACAGTCTTCCAGAGGGTTGTACATATCGTCGGTTGCTTTGTAATAATTTCCAATACAATAGTTATAAATTGTAGCTTCTAGTCTTGTAATACCATGTTCTTTGGCAGAAGTAGACGAAAATGTTTCTTTTAATCTCGTATCCGGACAATTTATAAAATCTATTTTATAAATAGATTACGAGTAGCCGGCTTTGAGGGGCGGAAGCCGGCTCGTATCTCTTTGCCCCAGCAGAGTTAAAGGTTTCACGGCTGAAATGGGACGACAACGGCCTACTACTGGAAGGAAAGGTTGCCGTTATAATGCATCCTATATTCCTCTAGAAGATTGTTTACACTTATTGGAGAGTAGTAAGATATATTTCCAGGATGCACCGATATACTCGGTTTCTGTAACAAAAATGTGGACAAAGATTGCGGACGCTATACAGAACAGTTGTTGTCTTGTATTTAATAATATACTGCAATACGTTTATTGGGGGAACACAAATACAGGAAAGTTAACTGGAATACAGATAAACTTACCGAATGAGAAAGTCTCTAGGAAGAAGATTATAAATTACGTTCTATCTGGGTTTAGTTTTAATTGCTTACCAATTAATTATATAGAAGTTGTAGAAAATACGGACAACAAAGACAACGTTCGAATAATACAAAAGTGCTACATTAAGGCTGGAGAGACCTACTTCTCTAGGTCTAGAACACCATTCTCTACTATTCCAAAAGTTATAGACATCCAGGAAACCGGGCTAGTCTCTACAAGTGATATTATTCCATGTGTTTTAAGGAAAAGAACAATAATACTAACAGACTGTCCCCGTATACTATTAAAGAAATAGAGCCACTGTCGCCAGCGTACATAACATCGGCAAGGAAACGAAAACAGGAACTGGAAGAATTAGATGCTAAAAGACGGAAGATAGATTATTTGGAAAGGACAGCAGCAATAAAGGAAGAATATAAACAGCTTCTAGAGAAAGAAGAAAAGATACTCCAGTTAAGGGAAAGATTAGAAGACTATTTTTACACCCACTGGAAGAATTTACATCCGAATGCCGAGTATAAGGTGTCTGCATTTACCGTTAATAATAAAGGTAAATATCCGTATGTGAGAGTATTGGCCGAAAAAGATGGAAATAAAGAAGTTTATTACTTAAAAGACTGGCATAAAAATATTTTTATTAATGCATATAACAATAGAGAAGGACTTATTAAAAATGGATACGTTATTATTCCTTACAACGAAATGGAATTAATTAGCCTAACTACAGAAGGAACGTTTGTCACGTTTACTACAAATGGCCTTACAACTTACCATGGCCACACGTTCTCCAAGATAGAAAAAGTAAACTTTTACACCGATGTATGGAAAAGTATGGAAAATTTACACAAGAAGACGTGGACCAAATTAACAACATTACCATGCAAGAGATAAAAGATCCTATTAAATTTCGTGATTATAACCGTTTAGAAGAAATCGCAGAAGGGACAGAATTGGTAATTACTAGTATTAAGGAAGTTACACACAGGAAAAATCTTCGTTATATATTACAGTTCGAAAATATAAATATGTTCTACTGCTCGAATTACTGGCTGGAAATCGAATTGGTGGATATGGATTTAAGTAACAGAATAAAAATTAAATTAGATACCTTTAAATATACGCCTAATAGGAATAAGGAAATAGTAGTATTTTGTGTGTAAATTAAAGACAAAATATCCATAATAATACATAATAAAAATGTTGCAAAACGAATATTGTATTTTTTGTAATATACTTGTATTAATAAATGTACATTTACTATATTACTTTGTGTTATCTGTAATAGATCCTTTCTCTTCTAATTCCTTTGGATATGACAATAAAGAACTTGTTTTAGATAAATTACTGTTACATACTAGTGTTAAATAATAAGAAAACAAAAATTTTGATAAAAATTAACAAAATACATATAAAAATCGTGATGGACTTCGGGTAAACTCGAAAATCTTCGGAATCCAATAGGAGGAGAGGGGGTCGTTGAAACTGCTTCGTTGAAAGCATAGCAAGGTAAAATCTTACCTATATGAATTGATAAAAAAAAAATAATAAACAGTAAAACAAAAATAATAATAATAAACTTGAATTGGAAAAAATTAAAACAGGAATATATATATATATAAAACAAAAAAAAATAGTTCAAGAAGAAAAGAAAAAAAATAAGGTTAAAATTCACAAATTTTTAAACAAAATAAAATCACTTACCGCAGAGATTGAAGCTGAAGCTAAAGATGTTTTCACAACAAGAGCACTAAACACACAATAAGAACGCAGCGATTTTTGACACGACTTATATACCTTCGGAGGAGTCGATTATGATAATCGATTATTATATAAACTCAAAATACTATTGGCTAATATTGATGGCGCGATGCTAGGGGTGGGGGCATGTATGCTGGTTAGTGGTCAAGAATTGTTGAGACACCTCAACTACCAATGACGTCATATAGGTAAGAAACGAAGGTTACTATACTTTCGGCGAAGCAGTTTCAGCGACCCCCATCCCAACTACCCACTCAAGGACAGCCGAAGCTAAGCCGAGAATTGCCGAACATTCCTCACTTTTTTAAAATTCACATTAGTGTTATTTTAATAATACTATCTACTAAGGAGAGGAGTGGAGGAAGAATCTTTACATACTATTAATTTATCTAAACAAATCTTTATTGTCACATAGGTAAGAAACGAAGGTTACTATACTTTCGGCGAAGCAGTTTCAGCGACCCCCACCACTCCTACCCACTCGAGGACAGCCGAAGCTAAGCCGAGAATTGCCGAACATTCCTCACTTTTTTAAAATTCACATTAGTGTTATTTTAATAATACTATCTACTAAGGAGAGGGGTGGAGGAAGAATCTTTAGATACTATTAATTTATCTAAACAAATCTTTATTGTCATATCCTATTTTTTTTTACTTTATAAAGTAAGACATTTTTATTTATAATGTATATATGTATTTACAGAAATTATAATACTTAGACTATTGTAACAAATTTTATTTATATTTACACACAAAATACAAATCTTTCTTTATGCCTACTTGCAGTATGTTTTAACTTATCTAATTTAATTTTTATTTTATAGTTTAAATCTAAAGCTAAGTCTTGTATTTCTTTTTCTAACCAATAATTGGATATGTACAATGTCCCTATATTTTCGAATTGTAGTATATACCGAATTTTATTTCTATGTGTAATTTGTTTAAGTCCTATAATTACTAATTCTGTTTCCTCTGACAATTTCTCTAGCCGTTTGCACTCAGTAACTTTAACTTGACCTTTTATTTCTTGCATAGTAATATCATTAAACGTCTCCATCTGCTCTTGTGTAAAAGCGGTATCTTGCATATTTTTCCACATGTCTGTACAAAATTCCATCTTCTCTATATTGGCAAACGAGTTTGCTTTGTAAGTTGTTACACCATTCGTAGTAAATGTTAAAAATGGTTTCTCGTTGGGTGAGGAAATTATATCCAACCCATTTTTTGGTATTATAATGTAACCATCTTTTCTAAGTTTTTCTTTATTAGAATAGGCATTTATAAATATATTTTTGTGGTACCCTTTTAGAAAGTATACGTTCTTACACCCTTCTTTCTCTGCAAGGACTCCAACATAAGTAAAAGTTCCTTTATTGTTTACGGTAAACGCAGTAACATTGTACACACCAGTTGTGTCCAGATTCTTCCAATGTGTTTTAAAGTGGTTTATTAACCTATTTTTAAATTCGGTCAACTCGTTTTCCTTCTCCAGCAGTTGCTTGTATTCCTCTTTAAGAGATGCAGTTTTCTGTATATAATCTATCTTCCTTCTTTTTAAATCCACATCTTCTAGTTCTAGCTGTCGTTTCTTTGTAGATAGTACATATATTAGAGATGGGGGTTCTATTTCTTTTACTGCATATGGTAAAAGCCTGTTGGTTATGTTAACTCTCTTCCGTAAGACACGAGGAATTATATTATTTGTAGAGACCAGTCCTGCTTTTTCGACATCTATACTTTCTGGTATGGTAGAAAACAGTGTTCCAGTTTTTGAGAAATACGTTTCCACTACTTTAATGTAACATTTTTGCACAATCTTTATAATATCTTTGTTGCTAGAATCTTCCACAACCTCTATATAGTTAATTGGTAGAGAGTTAAAACTAAATGCCGAAACAACATAATTTATCATTTTTTCTCTATCCTTGGTATTTTCTGGTAGGTTTAACTGTGTACCAGTCAACTTTCTTGTGTTCTTATTTGCCCAATATACATACTGTAACAAATTATTAAATACAAGACAACAACTGCTTTGTAAAGTGTCTGTTAGCCTTGTCCACATCTTTGCAAAAGAAACAGAATACATTGGATCTTGACGGAAATAACGTTTGCTACTTTCCAATAGGGGTAAACAGTCTTCCAGAGGGTTGTACATATGGTCGGTTGCTTTGTAATAATTTCCAATACAATAGTTATAAATTGTAGCTTCTAGTCTTGTAATACCATGTTCTTTGGCAGAAGTAGACGAAAATGTTTCTTTTAATCTCGTATCCGGACAATTTATAAAATCTATTTTATAAATAGATTACGAGTAGCCGGCTTTGAGGGGCGGAAGCCGGCTCGTATCTCTTTGCCCCAGCAGAGTTAAAGGTTTCACGGCTGAAATGGGACGACAACGGCCTACTACTGGAAGGAAAGGTTGCGGGTAAAGCCTGCCAGATGGTCGTAGACACCGGAGACCCCCACACTATCGTCAGGAAAGGTTTCCTACCAAAGTGGAATTTAAGAACTCCCTCGAGAGGTTATCTAATCGCGACGGCCAAAGGGGAGAGCATGGATGTCGTAGGAGAAGCCCAGGTCACCATCGATGTGGGTAGTAAGAAGATCCCTCATCATGTTTTTGTGGCGGATATTGAGGTTCCAGTCATACTGGGGATGGATTTCATGAAGGCCCATAAAGTTGCCCTGAATTTTGATGAGACGTCTATGCGAACAGGAGACCGTTCTAAAGATGAGTAAAGAAGACGACGGAGTGGTAAGGCAAGTGAGACCGTATCCTACCGCCACGGAGCGAAGCCATAGCTGCCGTCACATTGGAGGAAAAACCAGGAGGGTTACTGGGAGTATTAGAGCCGGCTTTAACAGGCTTTAACATGCTCAGTATAATAGAATTAAGTTTAGCAGTGGAGTGACATCATCAAATATGTTTTATTATGTTCCTGTCAGAACAAAAATGTCGGTTTCAGTTCGGTTATCTTCGGCAATGTTCGGCTATGTTGAGGCATTTTCTGTTGCAAATCTAGTAGTTTTCCATGTTTTAGCGAGAATAGACAGGCTTTAACATGCTCAGTATAATACAATTAAGTTAGCAGTGGTGTGACGTCATGTTGAGACAGTCCAGGCAGGCAATAAAATAACTAGAAAAAAAAATAGTGAGCTGTGACGTCACAGAAAAGCGTACTCCACGCCGCATAGGAAAAACGCCGCACAATACTACGCCACATGCTCCACATGCGCCACATAAAAAGACAAGAGTACTCTACGCCACACCGCATAGGAAAAAACGCCGCACACGTTCGTCCAGTTCGATGATTGGTCAGTTGGAGAGGGGTGGAGGAAGGGGGCGTGGCTTAGGAGCTCGTCGAATTTGCTGCAATCTGATTGGCAGCACAAAAAAGGTGTCCCAGCTCCCGCATTTTCCCTCTACTATCCTACTATGGGAAAAATATTTTCATATACAATGAGTCATGAACACCTGCCCAACTTTGCAAAAAGTTTATTGTTTTTCATTTCGAACATTGTTAGTACTTAATCCTGTTAAGAAAAAAGTATGTTTATACAATGATATACAATGTTAAGACTTAATCTTCTCAAGAGATATGGAGAATATTGCACACCACTAGAAGCTATCCCCACCCATTCTAGTGACGTCATTTTCTCAACCAATCAGAATGTAGAACTATATTGTATTTTGATTATGCGCACTAGCTAATGGAATTGCGGCTCTCACACACTTAGCCAATAGGAACGCATTATTTACATGCAGCTTAATAATCATTATTTTCATCATAACCTAACTTTAACCAGTCATAAAGAAAAAAAGAGTTACTTACCCCATCCAACTGCCTGCTGCTCACATTTTAACACAACACACGCATTCCGATATGCTGACAAACTCCAGAGAAAACTGCCCATCTATAACTTATTATTTTCACTCTATGACGTCACAGCCAATTTACTGCCTTCTAAATCTACGACGCATGCGCAGTGATCGATCTAGCGAATAACCGATTTCACCACCTAATACGCATGCTCAAAACACTAGCCAGCCATTAGAATTGCAACTTTCAAACTTCTAAATCTACTACGCATGCGCTGTAATCTACGTATGAGAATACTTTTTTTATAACAAATAGGATTTAAACCTCCTGCGCAAGTGCTATTTCTCCATATATTGCGCATGCACAACACTCAAGTTTTAGCCAATAGAACCTTTTTACAGGTGTTGCAATCTGTGGAAGATATAAATTATACTAAGCTAATGTGTGTATATGTATCGATCAAGCACAACGATTATACATATCAATCTAGTATATCGATTATCATCGATTTATGAGAACACTTTTTACTCATATATCTATCTACATATAAAACAAAACTACTGTCCATTGTTTTATCAACTAAAATGATGACTCACCATGCAAGTTACAACAATTCTTGTCCATAAACACCATACATATCCCCACCCCTCCATCACACCACCCATGTTAGCCAATAGTATTTCGAATATAATAAAAAAAAGAAGAAGAAATACTCTTTTAATATCTGTGGTTATTATGAGTTACCATGCATGTCTCAACATGCCTGATCAAGCTTTAGCCAGCTACAGTTCACATTTCCTTTCTGCTATAATTTAATATACTCACCAAATTTTATATATGTTCCTTCATCATATAATTAAAATTCCATAGAATAAATAAATTATTACCCTTTTATTTAAAAATTCACAAAAATAAATTATACAAATCACTCCAACTTTTATTTCATGTCTTATTTGTTTATCAAAAACCTAATACAAAGTAGATATTTTCCTGCTGTTTGGTAGAAAAGCTCTCTTTAGCTGCTATCCATATGTTGTAGTACAAATATAAGTTATACAAGCCACGGCAGCACATAACTTACCTTGTTGGATCATATATATGATGTAACTTATCGCAGTGAAGATTAGAAATGAAAATTTTTCTTTCAATGCCACCAATTCACGCACACAATTTCTCTTACCTTACTACACTTACTCACAATGCTGTATCAGCCAACAAAATGATGAACGCCTCAGCCTTAAAAAAGAAGGGTTTCAATATGTATATACCGAGGTATTTACTGCAACGTAGGGGTATTATACTGGAGTAGATACAGAGATACCTGTTGAGGAAATTAATGAAGTCATAAAGGGACCACATGGGGCCAATTTAGAAATAACTGAATTGCGCCGATTAAAAAGAAAAATTCAAGGTAGGGATAGTAATGAAGTAAAACTGATCCCTACTCAGTCAGTTCTGATGAGTGTTAGGGGTCAGACATTGCCTCAGCATGTTTACATCCATTATGTGAGTTGTGAGGTTCATACTTACATACAAAATGTGATTCAATGTAACAGGTGCAGTAGATATGGCCCTTTCCAGAACTAATGTAAGGGGGCGGAAAGGTGCGAGAAGTATGGAGGTTCACAAAACAATACAAAGTGAAAAAAATTGTGATAGCACTGATAGAAAGTGTATAAACTGTGGAGCTGGGAATCACACAGCTTCTAATCAAGCGTTATGCCCCTCTTTTAAGAAAGTAAAGTCCATTAAACAAGTTATGGCTAATAATAACATTTCATATTCGGACGCCAAGAACCTACTCAATGGCAATTCATTTGAAGCCATTGCTGAAAAGAACGCGCCAGGACTGGACGATTTGAGCGAGTTTCCTTTCCTGAGAAGGACTAATGAAAGTAGCAGTGGAAGGCGATTTGCGTCATCTGCTAATTTCACAAGGTCGACGAAAAGAAATACACCATTGTTAACACCATCACCACTACATTTTGACGTTAAAGAAATAAATCTTTATTGCAAGTCCCCGCCCCCAAAAATGTCACTGGAGGTTTAATCCCTTGTAATCCTCATCGCCCACCCGTAACTAATAAGGAATCGCCCAGCACTTCAAACCTTAATAATAAAACTCTAAAGTGAATAAAAACAATAGCTCTGATACAATTTACGAGGCCGTATATTGAATTTTTAAAAATTTTAATTTTAATGAGATGAAGGAAATTAATGATGATAAATTGAAACTTATTATTAAAGATGGAATAGATCATTTAAAAGGAGATTAGTAAAAGTTGTTACGAATCATTTAGTATATATATTTTCTATTTTAATTGTTACACACTGCAAGAAATAGTCTTTTCTCTTTTACTTGTATTAAAATTCATAAATGTATAAATCACTTACTTCAAATTTATTTTATTTATTTTTATTTATTAGATTATTTCAAAATATAAGTATTTATTATTATTATTGCACTTATTACATGGAATAAATGACTATTTGTTACAAATAAGGCATCTATCTCGTATTCTAAGTAAACTAATAATATATAAATGACGACCCAACAAATAAAAATGTTACAATGGAATGCGAGATCTGCTGAAGCGAATAAAGGTAGCCTTGAGCAATGTTTAAATAGGGAAAAACTTAATATTGCCCTAATATCTGAAACTTGGTTTAAACCAAATTCAAATATAAAATTTAGAGGCTACAATATGGTACACCAGACACGGGCAGATGGTAAAACTGGAGTTGCACTGTTAGTGCAAAGTTCAATACCATTCACTGCAATAAATAAAATGTTTTTTATTGATGGTCTGATGTCAGTCGCTGTTACTATTCCATTCAGTAAATATAAAAACATAACTATTGTATCTCTACATAACAAACTAAACAATCATGTAACTTCTGCACAATGGGATAATTTTATTAAAAGTGTTCCCAAGCCTCTAATTATAGGCGGAGACTTTAATGTTCATCACGTAATTTCGGGTCGAGTTTCGATGATAACAATGGCAAAATACTTTTGGAGGTGATCGAAGAAAATAATTTAATTTATCTAAATGATGGGTCACCTACTTTAGTCAAAAACGTAAATCACATTAATCACCTTGGATTTAACCTTCTGTTCTCCGGAAGTTTGTTCAAATTTTAGGTGGCAAACATTGGATGATCCAATGGGCTCTAATCATTTGCCAGTTTTAATTACCAGTGAATCTAAACTTTTACCTTATATTAATAGAAATACAAATAGAAAATGGCGCATAAACAAAACAGACTGGAATACTTATCAATTACAATTCTTGATTATTTTAAATAATCATTCCTTAGAATTTATTAATTATAGTGAATTAATTGATATTATAAATAAAGCTGCAGAACTTTCTATTCCGCAATATAAAAATAAACAAAATCGTCCCTCAAATTTTAAGACGTGGTGGAACTGAGTGCGTTGAAATTATTACAAAAAGAAAAAACCCTACCGGAAATATATCACCTCCCCTTCCCTTGACAATTTTCTAGAATACCAGAAAATAGCGGCAACAGCTAAAAAAATTATCAAAGAGGCTACATTTTGTAGCAACTTAAACAGGGCGACCCCTATTAAACAGATTTGGGAAAAAATTAAGAAAATACAAAATAAATATTCCTCACTCCCTCCCCTAGCAGCAGGGGAGTGGGTTGAGGATTTTCAGAATGCTTTATCCCCTCCTTCTGTCCAAAACTCAATAGAACTTAATGAAAATGTAAGTAATAATCATCAACTTCTCGATCCATTTTCGTTACAAGAACTTAACAAAGCGATTAAAAGTAACCCTAATACAGCATCCAGATAGTGATACACCCCAGATAGTGATAACATACAGCCCCAGATAGTTATACCACATGCCTTCCGATGGGAAAAAAATTCTCCTAAATATTTTTAATTAAATGTGGTCTTCAAGTGTATATCCAGAGGAATGGAAAGAATACATCATCATACCGCTCCTTAAAAACAACAAACCAAGAGATGATTACAAATCGTATAGACCTGTTTCATTGGCTTCTTGCGTCATGAAAACGTTTGAGAGAATCTTAAAGATAGACGAGAGTGGTGGTTAGAATACAATAATGTATTACCACGATCGCAATTCGGATTTCGTAGAGGAAGGTCCGTAATAGACTGCCAAGCAGAATTAGTGACCGACATACAGCTAGGGCCAACTGTCAATGAAACAGTTCTCGCTTTGTTTTTAGATATTGCAGGAGCCTTTGATAATGTACATCTTTCAATATTAGCAAGTAAAATGCAAAATATTGGTTTGCCCAGTTTGTTTGTACGAAATATAATGAAATTGATTTCAGAAAGTGTGGTATAAAGGAAATTCCACAACAAAACTGATTGTGATGCATATAAGTAGGTTGCGTTCCAATCATGGGATATCCAAGAAGTATTTGCATAAAATTGGTAAGACCTCCTCTCCTCTATGCGGCAGCTGTGGGCAAATCGAAAGCCTGGAATATATTGTAATGCGGTGCAGTGCGTACGAATCAGAAAGACGTGAGATGTTCTACAAGTTTGAAACAATTACCCACTTTCCTATTAATTATAAGGAAATGCTCACTTGCAATAATAGTAAAATTTATAAAATACTTGGAGAATTTTTGTATTTAATATATTGTGGATATCCAGCTCGGTGAGTTTCATAATATCTAGGTGTAGCTCATTTGTAGGATTAGTTGTAACGGGGTACGAGGAATATCAAGTACTCCACCCCATAGTGCTTGTGTGTGTGTGTGTGAGTGTTGGCGTGTGCGCGCACGTGTGCATAGTGTGTGTTTGTATTTCTAGATGAGATATAAGAGCATATATATTGTATATTGTATTTAATTCTTGTTATTTTAGGTATGTATGTATTTATTAGGATGCAAGTATTTATTAGCGTGAATGGGTAAGTTTATAGTTTTATAGGAATGAATGGTTTGTGTGAAATTGTGTGGGGGGGACCAATACCGGCCAAGGGTGGCAAATCTAGGTCGTGTGGCTTGTCTTCCTACACTTTTTTAATTCTGGGAGCCACTGTCTCTTGGAATGGCGGGTCTGAGCCGGGATTGGTTACCCCGGCACCTGTATGCATGTGAGTGTGATAGCAGTGTAAATAATGTACATATTTTTAATTTAGTTTAAGAATGATTGGTGCGTAAGTATCGGAAACACCACCCCAAATTTTAGCGGAACGTATTCCATTGGCTTAAATAAATTCTCATTGGCATGAATGTATTTATCCGATTTATTTTTTATTAATGAATGCATTTATTTAGACGAATGTTTACTGTTGAAAGGTATAAGTGTAATCACAGACAGGATTGTGTTGTATGAGACGAGAGCCGGTTTTTGCAACGCACCACCGGTGCTGGATATCTTACAGTAGTGATGGTTTGCTTTGCTTTTTTGCATATTATGGCTGATTATGGCAACAAAAAAAAGAGGTGCTCATTAAGAGCGTCACCCACCGTTCTGGTTGAAGCGTCAAATAAGACTCTGATTTTCTGGTCATTCATATCTTGCTTTAGCACGGCATGATAAGGTATTAAATAAAGACTAGGTTCCCTAGCCGGGGACATGTGTCCTAAGTCAAGGTATTCTTGCATAAAGGTTTTATACTGCCTGTATAATTGTGGGTCTCTAGAGGCCTTTCGTTCTACATTATACAGTCGCTTAAGAGCGGTGGCCTTAGTGTTGCTTCTGGGGTGGAATTCGTCCCGAAATGGTAAAGATACGACGTAGCGACCAGTTTCCGTCCTAGTATGGGTTTGTTGGAAATGCTCATCGCATCAATCTTCAGAGGAAGCGGCAATTTGATGATGAACTTCTTCTACATCCCAGAACTTCTTTAGGATTGCAGTTGTTTCTTCTTCCACCGAAACAAAAAGTGTCGCTGTGGAATTGCCCAATCAAAACAGATCCAAAAATAGTATCCATTATTTGGGACTGGTTAGGTTGCATGATAGTTGGAAGACCACATATAAACCTTTGCAAACACATCGGACCCTAATAGAATATCTATGGAGCCTGGTTGCCAGAAGTAGGGATCAGCCAGAGATAAATGTAGGTATTGCTGACTTACCTTACTGGGGATAGGTACCTGTGAGAGAAGAGTTGTTATAGATGCAGCAACAACTAGTTCCACTTGTATTGGTGAACTGCGAGTAAAAGGAATTATACAACATCTGACTTTGCCTTGGATTTCCTTTAATTTAGTTCGACGTATGCCAGAAATAGTTTGTTTAACTTTCAATGGCATTAATCCCAATTACTTGATACATGCGTTCGAGATAAAGGAACACTGACTGCCACAGTCTAACACTAACCGAACATTTTGATATTCATCCTTAATATCTTTAATTCGTGCCAATGCTGTGCCCAATAGGACTTCATTATGCCGTGCTACCGTGGAAGCTAAGGGAGCACCTTCGGCAGTGGGAGTTTCTTGTTTTGTAGATGGTGAGCTATCTGATTCAGCATTAGCAGCCGCAGACGCTCGGTTAGGAAAATGTAAAGAAATATGATGCCGGCGCCTACAGATTTTACAAGCTATTTTAGATGGACATGTCCTGTTTTATGTCCAGCATGAGAACAATTTTTACAACCAGACCAACCACTTAACAATTTAAACCTTTCTGAAGGCTCCTTATTTTTATAAATAGGACAATGCTTTAATATAGGATATTGAGAGCATATAAAGCACGCCAAAGACTTAGGCTGTTTTGAATCAGAAACAGATTTTTCTGATAATATGTTGCTTTCATGTTTAAGATTGGAAGCAGTAGCTGGGGTCCGCACAAAAAATTTTGTGCGAGTTTTATTTTGCCTCTGAGTGTCCTTTGGTTGATATTTATTTGGAGAATTCAGGTGGTTTCTGGGGGTTTCCGGCTGAACAGGATGGGCCAAACCTAATGAATTGCATCGAGTCTTGACAAAGGAAAGAAGCATGCTCGATGTCGGAAATTCAGTATTTTCTCCTGCTAAGTAAATTTCAAAAGCCTCTCGAATTGCAGGATCCAAAGAAGCTACTGCTAATTCAAATAAAAGGTACTCTCCCCGATTAGGAATGTTCATTTTTTTAAGAGCGCTAATATTCTGACCTACAATAGAACTAAATTCCTGAAATGAGGAAACGGATGGTTGCCCTGAATAGGTTTCAAGTTTTTTATCTGATTGAGATAATAAGCCGCTAATTTGCGTTCATTGTTATACCTGACGTTCAAGGATTCCAAGCTTGATCATAACCATCTGCGCTTAAAGGTATGTTTGCCAGGGTGGATAGGGCGTGACCAATTAAGGAACCACGTAAATAATGGTATTTATCCATTGCGCTGAGAGTGGGTTCATCATGAACCAAGGAGGTAAAAGTGTCCCTAAAGGTGGGCCATTTTGTTAAGTCACCATCAGAATTAGGTAACTTTATTTCGGGTAATTTACGCTGAGCTATAAAAGAAGATTGAAAACGGAAGTGCTACTATTTGTTGATGTTGAAGTTGTAAGATGTAAATGTACTTTTGAAGAAGACTCACTATATAATTTATTTCATCAAATTAAAAAAGGCAAATCAGTAGGTACCAAATTGGTACTGTGAGAGAATAAAGAATAAAAAATTCTAGAAAATGTCCTAACATTTACATTTATAAAATTGAAAAGACTTATTTTGAAAATTCAACACAGATATTCTAAGATAAAGTACTTTTGACTAATAAGAACTGTTAACTTGCAAGACTGAGAATAATTACATTATTAACTTTGTAAATCAACAAAATAAACTTAAATATTCTTCAATAAAGAAATAATCTAAATACATTTAATTAAGTTTACTGAGAACAGAAGAAAATCTATCACATTTGCGTAGATGTTTTTTATTAAAATTCTATTTGCTTGTTTAAATATTAAATTCTAACAAACTGTAAAGATATATTGTTGATAAATTATTATTATTTCAATAAACTGTACAAAAATAAATGCAAATATTCTTCAGGAATAATAGAAAGAACGTAAAGTTTTTTTTTTTTTTAATTAATTCGGCGTATAGAGAACCAAAAAAATGAGATTTAATTTTAACTTAATTCGTCCAAGAAGGATCGCGAATGATATTTAATTTTAATTTAATTCGGCAGAGGAGGACCAAAAGTGGTATTTAATTTTAATTTAATTCGGTCAAGGAGGACCAAAAATGGAACGGCCAATAAGCAGATTGTTGCTCCTCGACGATTATTGTACCGT
>JAAEAF010002635.1:0-98871 GCA_011037195.1 Triatoma infestans | reverse complement strand
TCATTACTATGTATTTAAATAAAGCATTAGAATTTTATGATCACGATAAACTTACAATTTCAAATTACATCACACTATATTATGTACCAATTTATGTAATTATATTTTTAAAAATATATGACTAACAGAAAAAAAAATTGAAAATTCAAATTTAGGGGGGTAGGTTAACTCTTCGATTTGTATACAGCTGAAACATTTTCATTATCTAGTCAGCATTGACTATGATTGTTGGGAGAACTGCAACTTGTACATTTTCCTGTTTATAACCGTACTTGAAGTCGATACACAATGGTATAGTAAATTATCTATATTCATCCAGATTTATGTCTGTTTTTAAAAATTTAATTATTTAGAATATTTAGTTTAAAATAGTAATCTCTTTGTTTCATTAAGTTATTGAACGTCAACATGTATGCCTTCTTTTTTATCATGCTTATAGGTTAACGTACCTAAGCAGAGAAGAACTTTCTGTAAGAAATGCAAAGTGCATAAATTGCATAAAGTCACACAATACAAAAAATCTAAAGAAAGGCATGCAGCCCAGGGCAGAAGGAGATACAATCGTAAACAACAAGGTTATGGTGGGCAAACAAAACCAATTTTCAGGAAAAAGGTAGACATTTTTACCAGTTTTTTACTAATAATAATTTATAGTCTTTGGATTTTATGTATATATCAACAAACAATTTGTTTAATTGTGCAGGCCAAAACCACGAAGAAAATAGTGCTTAGAATGGAATGTTCTGATTGCAAATATCGGAAGCAAGTACCACTTAAAAGGTGCAAGCATTTTGAATTGGGAGGAGACAAGAAGCGAAAGGTAAATTAAAAAAAATGTCCACAATAGTGCATGTTTGAAGTACTTTTCTTGTTTCATATTGTGAGTTGGAAAGCAAAGAAACTGATGTGCTAGTTTCAAATGCTTTTTTTTTCGCAGCACTATAGACAGGTCTCTAATTTCTTTAAGCATTATTTTGTGGCTAAGAACAAAAGCTAGGATAATTGCCAATGTGAACCGGGAGATGGTAAACGTAGGGAATAGACCCCCCCATAGCCTATTGTACAGCTTTTTTGGTAACTTATAGCTATCACTAACTTTATGCTTTTTATGTTATTTCCATTTTTAAAAATATTTTTCATTATATATTAAATTGGAATTAGGGGCGCATATTGGTAACAATAACATAAAATTCATATTGTTCGAGCCTTCGGTGCTTTCACTGAAGCGCGTTCAAGCAAAAAAAAAAATAATCCCACGGCATTTTAACTCGTTCACGCTCCAATCACTGTTCTGCATAGGTTTATTCCTATATACAATTTTCTAAATAGAATACATAATTGCAAATTTACTTACTTGACGATGGCACTTTGCTTTTGCAAACTCCATACTTCCATTTCACATTCTACAATCATGTATTGTAAAAAAATTTCATCATTCCGGCGGATAAGTATGAAAAGGTAAAACTACTCGGGGGTCTATTCCCGGCTTTAGTCTTGGTTAAACTGATACTAATTGGAAAGGAAGTAGTTAACTTTTCTTGAGAGCATGTCAAATGATAACAAGTGACTATCGTGTTTTAATTATCACTAGTAATAAAATGTCACAGAATAACGAATAACATGAATTCTGTGGCAAATTAATTTTTTACGATCCGTTTTGAATATTAGAGTTTGAAACATATGTGTTTTTTGAACAGAAGTCATCGCTTTTAACGAGACAGTTTTGGGGTTTTTATTACTGTTTTGTAAACGTTTTAGAGGTAACAATCCAATTCCGAATTACTCATTTCAGAGGAGGGTTTCACAGAAAAACGTCTCACTGATTTTAATGTTTTTCGTGTAGCAAGCATTATATGAGGAGCCTAAAGCAATAGGTGTAGGTGATAATACCAAAATTGAACTTATACCCATTGAGCTTTGACCCCCTCATATGTATTTCAGTGTTAAATTTACGAAACATTCTATTGGCAGGATAGAACCACTTTATACAAAGTATCCTTCACCATCTGCACAGATTGATCAGTCGTTAGGTTAATCTTTAATAGCCTGCGATTATAAAACTGTGCTATAATAATTTTGGGCCAACTGCCATCTGCATAATCATCTAGTACTAATAAATATGCAGAATACAGTTTATCCATACAAAATATTATCAGAGATATTTTCCGTGCTTCATTTGTGGCCAGTCATTTTGAGTGTGTAAACTCATTTCGCTATATGAAGTCTGTTTTAACAAAACTTTTTATTGAAGATATAGAAGCATTTTATGCAATATATCCCTCACCATTTGCACAGATTGATCAGTTGTTAGGTTTAATCTTTAATAGCCTGCGATTATAAAACTGTGCTATAATAATTTTGGGCCAACTGCCAACTGCATGATCATTTAATACTAATGAATTTGCAGAATACAGTTTATCCATACATAAACATATTTTATCAGACATTTTCCGTGATAGATAAGCCTGTTTCATTTTGTGGTTACAGTCATTTTGAGTGTAAATTCATTTCGCTCTGTGCAAAATTGGTTTTATCAAACTGTTTATCAAGACATGATGGGCGAACGCTTGTAACCCTTCAGTGATCACAAAATGAAGCAGGCTATCACGGAAAATATTCATGATAGATTGAGTAATTCATAGATAATGTTAAAGAAATAATGGATTGCGTATTTCCTTTGTTTCAGGGCCAAATGATCCAGTTCTAATTTTTGATTAAGCTAAAATTGGTTTTTGTACATAAAACTATTCTGGAAAAATAAACCCATTTTACAGTTTTATTTTAGCTGAAGTTATTTTAATACCTGAAAGCCAATGGTTATTATAAGAGATTCTTGTGTGTGGGTGAACTAATATTTCTCAATAGCCTTGGACTTGATAAACGTGATATAAAGTAACGAGATATATATATTTTATGAAAATGTAGATTTTTTAAGGATGTGTACAAGTTATGATTATAAGATTTTCCCTAATCTGCCATTCAGCATTTCATCAAATGCATAGTCCTGAACAGTTGCAAAAATTCCTATTTTCAGTGAAATTTATCAATTGTATTTTGAGTAATTGAAGTAAGAAAATCAAGTTAGATTTTTGGTAAACTTTTAGAAAACATAAGATTTATGTAGTAATTATGTAAGATCAACAAAGAGCCAAGCCAGATATTTGTAACTTCCGCAATAATCAACTTGAAGACTAGATGGTACATACATACATTACACTCTGCCTTTGCAGTTAGTCTGGGACTTAAATCAGATTTCTGTTAGTCCCTCCAAAAGTCACGGTTTCTATATATGCTTCAATTGCATACAAACTAAAGGAACAATTATCCTTTAAGCTTTTGTGGGCATTCTCATGCAAGAAACTTAGGTTTTCGTTTAGAGACCGCGTCAGTGGTATGTTATAAACCTAGTTTCGCCCATATTGCTATTGCTTCTTCTGGGTAGTGTCATTCCCACGAAAGAGAAAAAAGAAAAATAATTCTTGGTTTTCTACAGCAAACAAGGTTACTTCAAGAAATGCAGTGGGAAGGAACATTTAAGTCTTGCCCTTCTCCTTGTTTGTTCTACAGCTGTCCGCCCGATTTCTTGATTTAGCATTTAACTTGGCACTACCCTGAAGTCTCTTGCAATATGGGCGAAACATCGGTTTATAACAAACCACTAACGCAGTTTCAACCAGGAGTTACTTATTACTTTTTTTTTTAAATTAGTGAAATAGATGTGAGAGAGCATAAGCTTATATTTCAATCCAAAGGCAATCAAAGTGGTCTAAAAGATCCATTCAATATTTCACTTCTAATAAGGTGAAAGAAGTTTACCGCAAAAAAATATAAACAAATTTATTTAATAACAGTTTTTAGATCACAATAGATATAGACATCTTTATATTTTCGATGCATACAAAAATAAATATAACATATATTTGGTAATATTTGCGGGAAACTATATGTACAAAATTTCAAATAAATATTTCAATGCAAAGAAACTCTAGCTGATAAACACTATAAAAATACAAAAAAATTAAAAATATTTCGAAGTAATGAATGTAGCCATATCCAATGTTACATTTTCAGCAGAGCAGGATCTACTCCTTCTAAACGCATTTTCGCTTTGACCGCTTCTAAAGGTACACCAACTTGCACCATTTTTCGAAACTTTGCCACAACAGGATCATTCTCTACTTCCATTTTAGTTTCTTCTGATTCCTGAAAAAAAAGAAGTAATTATTGATAAGTACGTACTAGTTATGGATGCAAAGATAAGCAATTCAGATCTGAAAAGAAAACCCATCTTGCCTTCACCAATTAAAGTAAAAATTATAAATTCCAGACCTATACTCCACCTACTCAACGTATTCCTACAAACTAACCTCCTCCCGGTATTTTTCACAAGCATACCAGTGGTCATGATATCAGAAGAACTGCATACCTTGGAATTTAATTATATCAATAATCTCAAGAACAGTCATGACAGTTTTCAAGATCTAGCAACTTACTCATCGAATCCAAAAAAATATTTCAATTTATCAAACTTATAATAATCTATGCGGTGTGCTTACCACACGCCACCCCTATTTATTCAAATCGCCGTCTGGCAAGCATTGGCCCTTTTGTTGCGCCATAGGGTTAAGGGTTATGATAATAAGGAAAGAAAAGAAATATTGCAATGCCGCCTAGATGTCAAAATTATGAGCATAAAAAACTTATGTAACCGGTCAAAAAAACAAAAGAAACGACATACATACAGTAGTACACTATCTGCCAATTTTCTGGCATGTGAAGCATACAGAGTATGAAGAGAGGAATGACTGCTCAACAGATCTACTTCTAAAGCAGTCCCTGTATTAAATATATTACCACTCTTTGAGAAACTAGATAATAAGGAATCTCGCTAAGAGACATTTCCCTGTAGAGGCCAGACAAATCAGAAGTAGGGATTATTTTGTCCTTCCATCACTGAGTGAATTCACACACAGATTCACATAATACTGAAAATCATTTTCCTCAACATACAATCACCGTCCAACATATTCCTTTATTACATCAGCTGCCAATTGCTTATCATCTCTTGCCATCTAAAGACATCATTCTATCAATTCGTTCATCAACGAATTCAAGAATACTAATTCACCCTACAATTACAATTTTCTTATAGAACAGAAGCGACAACAAGAAAAATTGTATTGTAGAACTGTGTTCAAGTCACCTTACACGACCGAAACGAACTTGAGACAGTACTTGACGATAAACGAAAATATATGGCCCAGCAGCCAGTAATACAACCCCACTTCAAGGACCAACTTATAAATCAAGTGAACCTCACGATCGATCATACAGGCATAATCTCATGGACACACAACATCTAATAAGAAATAAATTAAAATTCTCCACCTTATAACAATGAGTTCAAGATTTATATAAAGGCCATTTCCATCGGTAGAATGCCAGCTGAAACCAATTCATCTGATTATGGTCTTCCAAACAAAGGCATTTATTACGATAACTAAAAACACTAAATAATCCATACTTTCCAGTATCAATCGTCAGTAAGATGGGAATGGACAAAATCTGACAGAAAAAGAATCAATATTCCTAAAGTATTTGCTCATCATAAGCTGCAGCAGCAGAGAATCGCTGAAGCAACAACTTCTTTTACTCCCAAAACATTTACTTCTATGACAAAATTCGCCAGCAGAAGATTCCTTCAAAAAAATTTCCCTCATTACTTCGAAAATACTTGTGTCACCTTTCACACAAAGCAATTATCATTCTTATTTACCTTTACGATGCAATATTACGTCTTGTTTCCTTCCCAATCAACTAGAAAGTTTCCGTAATAATATTCATAAAAATGGAACCTAGACATTCTTTTTCATCCTATCGCACTACTTCCCCTTTTTGGCAGACTATTCAAAAAATCCTTTCATCTTAAATTTAATTACTTCCAGAATACCTATCTGGGTCTTATAAAAATAATTTTACATTCATCTTGTGGAATATCTTGACGAAATGCTATTACTCTAGAATTGACAGAACTGTTCAGCTCAAGCGTTTGATGACTTGCAACAAGAGTTATGAAAATGTTTCTCCTCTCACATATTATTTAATCTTGCAGCTCACTAAACAGGTAACATAGCATAAACGTAAGGATATATTTGTTGGCTTCTATCCTATAAAAGCTGTATTCCACAAGGGATTGCAATGGGTAAATACTTTTATAATTCACCGATATTAACAATACATTCTTTCAGATATAATATAAAAAGTTACGGTCGACTAGCACAATATAGCAATACCCCTAACTCGGGGCAGGCGCATCTTTACTATCTCCAAAAGAATGCAAACCTTGAGAATAAATAATTAAAATATATACACATCTTTAGAAAAACTTATTCCAGCAAATTAACTTTCACAGTGTGATCTAATCATGTTTTTGTACTTCAAAGATCTATTTCAAATAAATATTTACACGTACACTAGGACTGTTCTGCGATGGTACAGAAGAAGCAGAGTTCACATCAGATTCTTTGTTGCTTGAAACTGAAGCTTCATTTTTCATATCTGCCAATTCAGGAATTGAATTAAGCTGCATCATAAAATTCAAATGAATAAATTATTTCTTTTTGTTTTGCATATGTTTCAATATGTTATTCTCACCTTAGACTCAAGCAAGCATAGTTCAGCCTCAATTTTATTAATTTTTTGTTCAAATTTGAACAACCTGTAAGAACAAGACTGTGAAAATGAATTCAAGAAATCCACCATTGTTATCACGAAATGGTTAAAGAACGTCACTAATCGCTTTTGATTGATGGGAGGTGCCTAGGAAAGAACAATTATTTTTTTTTTTTTAAAGTAAGTAAATTACTTAAATCACCAATACTGACCTCTGTCAAATCAAGATTGTCACTGAGTGTTTTCAATTTAACATCTATTTGAGAATCAATTTTAATTTCTTCTGGGTAATTTGAAGCCATTATTTTAAAACCTTGAACCACCCTAATAATTACCGATTTATGTATGTGGTATAAAATGATTGTCTATTGTTAAGACAATTTCAGAAAGAACTCCGTAGATTAAAGAGCCTAAGATCAACGGACTGGCATTTTAAACATCATATTAACTTGGGATGTAACGCGTTGGAAACTCTGCCATTGGTAAATTCATTTCAATATTTCTAATAAATTAAAGCTGATACGCTAAAAGTTTAAGAGTATAGCCTAAATGAAACCTTCACTGATGATGGAGGGAGGATTTGCTTTCCTAATCGTATTTAATAAGAACTTGCCAGTTGTCATTAATGCCACTTCACTTACAAAGAAAACAGTGCTTCGCAATATTTTCTCGCCCATGGACAACAAACTTCTTCCTCAAATTTCGCGGCACACCAAACGTAAATATGTATATATACAAAATAGAATGCATAAATATTACATAATTTTTTACATATTTATATTTATAATTTGATACATATGCATACATAACTTAAGAACTATACTTATATAAAAATGAACACAAATGCTTTATATTCTGGTCAATATTTGAAAGTGCAACCTGAAGTTCTTGAACAAGACATTTTTAAGCACGGCCGCTTATCATTTTTAATTAACACGAGTTGAAAAACTTTGTTCACATAAATTGTCGTTGAAAATGGGAGTAGAATTGAAATAGCGTCGTCTAAAATCCGAGGATATTCTTTCCTAACCGAAAACCAGAAAGCATTCAAAGAAGCGTCGGCAAAGCGTCCTTACCCAATTCAATAAATTCCTACCGAATTTGCAGAGAAAGTGCATTGGTGGGAATCGAATCGTATTGTTCCGTATTAATTGAATAAAAATAATGGTCAAATTTATTCACCACTTTTGGTATTATTTTTCTTGGTATAATTTATTTATGCCATTTAATAATGTGGGGGGCCACATGCGGCACGCGGTTGGCCACCCCTGCATTGTATGAAGTAACAGACAAGCACTTGGTTGGTGAATAGTTTCATTCGTTCTTCACTTAGAATATTTTTTGCAGAAAGATGTGATTAGACAATCAAGAACACTATTTTTACTTTCTCTTACTCCAAATAGGAGGAAGTTTTACGATCGTGCCAGATTTTCGAAATTGTTTTCACCAGAAATACACGTTTGGGTCCCATGAATATGAAAAAAATGTTTTTAGTGAATGGTCTGTGTGTGTGTGTTAAATCTCAAAAACGAAAAGTCGCAGGAAGTTTAAACTTCGAAACGGACATGAACCGGAAGTGTGACTTTACTGAATGTTTTTTTTTTTTCAGCATTTCGTGATTTTATCGAAAATGACTCCAACGATTTTCCTTAAACTTCTTATATTATCTAAACACTTGAATGCCTATTAGTGTTGTTAATGTGAGAGTTGAGTGTATTCTGTGTGTATGTCTACGGTCTGAGTCGTTGTAACCGAAGTTAAATTGTGTAACTTAGTGATTTGTAATAAAGAAGCTGTAGCATTCAACTGAAGTATTTTTATTGGTTGACTAATTAGGAATCAATTGAGACGTTTTAGATCTAGTAACAAGTAACAATATTTTTCCGAAAAATGTAAATATACTATTGGGTTGGTGCAAAAATAATGCAGGTTTTTATATGCCAAAAAAAAAAATTATTATAATTTGTATAAAACTAAGATTATTTATTCAAAATATGTTCCATCATTATCAACACATAGTTGCCAACGTGTCAGAAGCATTTTTATTCCAGTTTCTAAAAAATCTTTATTTAAACTCTCAATAAACTCGCGGAAGGCATTTTCGGTTTCACTTCGGTCCCTAAAATTTTTTCCTCTTAAGAAGTTGTCCAAATGTCTAAATAAGTGGAAGTCCGTCGGCGAGAGATCGGGGGAGTATGGAGGGTGCGGAAGTGTTTCATATTTCAATTCCTGAAGTTTCCTGAGAGTTGGCATTGCGATATGTGGCCTGGCGTTATCGTGAAGAAGAATTGGTCCTTTCCGATTCACCAATGCTGGACAAAGATTTTGCAATTTCCTATGCATTTTGTCAATTTCTTGACAATATGTTTCAGCCGTGATTGTTTCGCCAGTATTTAGGAAGCTGTAATGAATAACACCTGCAGTAGACCACCACACTGTCACCATTACTTTTTTCGGGTGCAGGCTTGGTTTCGCGAAATGTTTTGGTGCTTCATCCTTGTCCAGCCACTGGCCTGACCGTCTCCTGTTGTCGTATTGGATCCATTTTTCATCACATGTCACGATTCGATTAAGAAATGGTTCATTTTGGTAGCGCAACAGAAGAGAATTGCAAATTTCAAAACGCCGATGTTTTTGGCTCTGGGTCAATTCGTGAGGTACCCACGTGTCGAGCTTTTTAACTTTACCAATTTGTTCGAGATGGCGAACGACTGTTGAGTGGTCAACACTAACTTCTCTCGCAAAGTCCCGAGTGGTTTTGCGAGGGTTATCTTCCACCAATGCCCTAAGATGGTCGTGATCAACAACAGAGGGCCTACCGCGACCTTCCTTGTCTTCGAGATCAAAATCTCCAACACGAAATTTTTGGAACCATCGCTGCACTGTACATTCACTGATGCTTCCTTCACCCCAAACAACATTGATGTTACGCGCAGTTTGACCAAGTTTGAACTCGTAAAAATAAATTTGACGAAAATCTTGTTTTGACATGGTGAATATCGGAGGGCTTAACTCATACAAAATGGAACACAAACTAAACTGATATTTGAGGAAAAACAACATTAATAAACATTGTTTATAATCCATTACCTAGACTGGAGGATTATCTTTGTTTACTTGGCAAGCAGAAGTAAACAAAAGATGAAAGTTCAAAAACCTGCATTATTTTTGCACCAACCCTATATTAACCAATGTTTGGAGCCGTTTTCGAGGAACAGTCAAGTTCACATTTCTGGTTGACAGATCTTGACCGAAGTCTCAAAAATCATATACCAAGAACTACTGAACTATAGTTTGTTGAAGTATTTGAAATGATTTTCATTTATTTATTGATAATAAAGATGTAATATTATTTGGAGCATGTGGAAAATAAACTTTTCATAGAAAGTTTACTTTAAGAGGATAAAAAAAAACCTGGTGTGAAACACTCCCACAACTTTCTCTTACTCCAGTTTTCAAAATTGTAATTGACAACAAACTTTATAGTTATAAAGTTTGTTGTCGACTAACTATAAACTAACTTTATAGTTAGTTTACAAAATTTAATAAAATCCATTGGTGTAAAACCAACTTCAGTAAAAACGCACTCCGGTCTTCTGATTTTCTTCAAACTCGGAATTTCAGATATTAGATTCTAATTAATATTATTTAGACGATAGAATTGTGTAATAAACTGAAATAGCACTGTAGAGGACAAACTAACCCCAGCCCTACCCCGAAAGTGCCCTTAAATGCATTTTCCCGGAGAAATGTTTCAAATAAAAATTGTAGATCCTTGTATGTGTATTTAATATTCCAAGTTTAAATAAAACCGTTGGAGCCGTTTTAGAGAAAACAGCAGAAAACTGAAAAATACTTTTCAGTAAAAACGCACTTCCGGTCATCCGATATTTGGAACTTTCAAACTTGGAATTTCAACAACACATTTAATCTAATTAATATTATTTAAATGACGGAATTCTATAGTAAACTGAAATAGCACTTTGGAGGAAAATCTAACCCCACCTCTCCCCCCAAAAGTGCCCTTAAATGAATTTTCCCAAATAAAAGTTGTAGATTTTTGTAAGAGTAGTTGATATACCAAATTTGAAGCAAATCGTCGGAGCCATTTTTGAGAAACTCGCAAAAAAGTGAAAAAACTAACTTGTAATGTGGTACTTCCGGTTGAGGAATTTTGACAGATGACCCACTGTCGGATCCCATGGTGATACCTAAACGGAATATCAAGTTTGAACTTTCTACGATTTTTGTTTTTAAGCTATGCTGTTTCACATACATATACACACCATTTGCTAAAAACCACTTTTTTGGATTCAGGGGACCTCAAAGCGGATATTTTTGATGAAAACTCGATGATTTCGAAAATTTGACACGATTACAATACTTCCTCTTACTAGGATTAAGAGAGAAAGTAAAAACATTTTTTAGATCTCAAATAATTATTTCCACTGAAAAATGAATCTCTAAAATTTGACATGTTAGCAATACTTCCTCTTCCAGAAGTGTGAGAAAATAAGAGTGGGAGAAGAACAGCATATAATAAGAACAATTATAGGAATGTGTATTTTATTTATTTACTGTAGAAAAAAAAAAAATTAAATGCTAACAACCATATAAACTTTGAATTTAAGGGTACAAAAGAACTTTATCAGCTTGTTTACTGATATCTATAGTATGCCAAGAGATTCTCTCTCTTTCTGTTTTATTTGGAAATATATTAAAGAAGGGTAACATTAAATGAGACTAATTTTAACTACTTTTAAATAAAAGAAGAAAAAAAAAATCCTCAGACTTGGCCATTTATAATAGCGGAAAGAAAGTAGATATGAAAAAAAAAAATATAAGTATGTACCTTAAAAAAAAGGCCGTTAACAAATATTTTTACAAAAGTAACACACAAATAAGGCAACCTACAAGATTACTGAGCATATGCTCCATTATTTATAAATTACATTAAAAAATGCAAGCATTTATTTGTTTAGTTTGAATAAATATATTTACAGAAAATGTACACAATTTTCTATTATCAACAAGAACAAATAAGAAACAATGAGAAATAAATATAAAAAGATAATAGTTATATTTTATATCACTTTAAACTGTACTGATTTTAAATGGATTCTTAAATTATATCAAGTTTTGCTATCAGAATGATTTATCACCAAATGAACTGTGTCTAAGTGTCTGAAGAATGAATACTGTCACCAATATATAATTAGCTAGATTTAAATCCACACACACAAAAAATAATAATGAATATATTGCACAGAATGTAAATTTCAAATTATCAAAAATTTAAAAAATTACAAAAAAAAAAAAAAGAAACTAAATTCTTCTCTTCAAAATATTTTAATCATAATTTTGGAAAACACAAAATAATACCCGGGCACCCTTTTACCATTTATTGATTCTGTATGCTATTATTTCCATGCCAATTTCAGTGCTTTTCTAGATGCCAACCTCTTTGTGATAAAAGCAGCCAAAATAAGACCGCTGAGTACAGCAGTAATCAACCAGTATTCAAAATCATCCTTAAGTACGTCGAATGTTTTTGAAGGAGCTACACGAGTATAAAAGAGATCTGCAAAAGAACAAAATCACATAAATTGTAGGAATGAGCAATTACCAATATGAATATATTGGAAATTTTAAAAAACTACTAACCTAATCCATATATAAAAACCAAAGAAGTTGATTCCAGTACAGCCGGTGAAGTGTGTATACCTTTTATACTAGCTAAAGTATGGTTATAAGTAATAATTGATTCCATTGGCAAAACTAGTTCCGGCATATAGGGTAGTACTCCTTCATCTCTCATTTCTGGTGTTGGGCTAATGCTGCGGCGAGGATCTAACACTGCCCACGGCACTTCCATCACACTTCCAGTACTCAGGCCAACTATAGATAAATATTTCACAAGGATTATAATCATATAAACGAGGCCCGAGAATTTCTTTATAAGCACTACAAGAAAGAGGGTTGCATCGAAATTAATGTAAAAAGTGGAAATAATTATTTTTATTAACTAACGTCTTCAAACGGCAATGTCCAGTTAAGACTTTTTGATAGAATTCCTTTTTTTTTATTAGAGTTTCGCAGCACTTTAACGTCACTTAATCAACTAAGACTCTGATTAGAGAAGGGTTCAAGCTATCTGACATAATGTTTAAGGAGCTGGCATCACAGTTAAGAGCACATTTTCTTTAGCCCAAATCTTAACCAAGCATAATCTTTGAGCTTGGATACATAAAAGGACTATGAATACAACGCCACACTAAGTATAGTGGAAGATTTTGAATACTGAAAAGTGAATATAAAATGAGTACCTCAGCAGTTGACATCCGATTTGAATGGAAGTCTTCTCCAATCTGCTAGAATATCTCCGTATGGGGATAAAACAAGCTAACACTCTAGGATTCGGAATAGAAGTTTCAATCCATTGAATAGGATAACTTCTCTTCTCCAGAAGTTCAAGAACTTTCTCCGCAAAATTTGTCTGAAATGATGGCCTTATCGTGGCCAGCAAGCAAGGGCTCAAGAAGCTTGGCGAAGTTCTAAGAAGAAGAAAGAGACCGACTATAAATTTGAAGTGATTCAATATTCATCAACTGCAATGCGCAAATATACATATCTGGCATATATACTATAGCCGAAAAAGGCACCTCCCTTTCCACATATCCAGCGATGTGAAAGACAATCTTAAAAACTATTTGATGGCTTAGATAAGGTGAAAATCGGCACAACAGTTCACACTTAATTTTATCAAAAGACAATTCGAGAGTTGGATCAACGATATTCGCAAATGCATTTCTGTTGAAGGCTAATTTGAAGATTGATAGAGAAAGAATTACTACACCAAAATTTGCCACTCGAACAACATTATTAGTTATTAAAAAAATGTCTTTTGCCTTTTCTTTTTGCATAAATTACTTTTGGTACAGCTTCTAACTAAATAACTAATCAAGTGTTCTCTAATAAAATCATAAGTTATTCAAAAATATCTTCTTACCTAATACATGCTTGCTAGTAATTCCTTTTTCAGTGATTGTTTCTTTCATAGCAGTTATGGTGTGAGGGAAAATATAGGCCTGACGTTCTACCAGAGGACCGATTGGTGGATCTAACGATGAAAAAGCTATTCGAAAATAACAAATTTTATCAGAATTTGTGAACTCTCACAGAATTGATCAATAGTTATCTCTATATTTGTAATACTTATTTTTATACTCATATAGTCAATATTTATTTATATATTACTTAAATTATATAAATATGAATGCCCTTATGGATATTATAAATAAATTGACCTTAAGTCATAGATGAGCCTATTGTACCTGTTAACTTCACACTACACCCTGATTATTAAAAAATATCCAAATCTGTTGTGAAGCTACTTTAGAATTCAAATTCGGCACGTGATGCCGAACTTGGATGACGCAACTTGGAAATTACAGATATAAATTTAATGGATATAATATAATTGAACCTGAACCACGTCGCACCAAATGAAGCTAGGGAGAAACTTTTATAAATAATTAATATGCCAACTTTAAAGAAAATTATTCGACAGTTTTCGATCACAAAAAAAAAACAACAAATTATCAGTAAATCGCACTTCCGTTTATTGGATCTTCTAATTCACATCCCCTAATGACATAATAAATGAAAAAATTAAGTTCAATCTTCCTGCTATTATTCTTTATTATACCAGTTTGAAGAAGATCGTTTAGAGACGTTCTTGAGGTAAAAGCTAAAAATTCTTTTTACAGCATTTGAGTTTACCGCAGTTTTATCTTAATCTATTTTGTGTATGCTACTTACATTAAAATAAATAATTCCTATATAAGACAAACCTGTTGTATTCTTCTGAATTTTGCCTTCATATAAATCTAAAGTGACTATTTCAGTACGTCGTGATTTATCATTAAAATATGTATAAACGATCCAATTCTCTGAATGTACTACATGAATTGGTAATGCAGCTCTTTTATGCACCAATGATAATATAATATCACCACTGACAGTATCCAATAATACAACACCAACCGTATCTACAAACAAAATTCACAATATTTAATATACGGAAACTATAGTTAGATGCATAAAGATAATTAATGATAAAAACTATATGATATATAAAATAATTTACTTTTATACAATGGATCCTGTGAATATGTAACTGCTACTACAAGATTTGGATTAATATATTTGTAAAGAACACTTCGGTCGGCTAATACTCTTCCTTGAGAATGTACTCGTTCACCTTGCCTTTTACCAACTACACATACTATTTTCTCTGGTAAGTTTATTTTCCACAATTCAATAGGTACTAGTTTCTAAAAGAGAAAAATACAACAAAAAACAATCACATAAAATCATCTATCCATAATCATAAAATTATTACTTATAACAAAATAAAAAAAAACTATATTCCAATACCTGCCCATCTTTATGGAAATTATAACCAGTTATGGCTCCAGTATCCACATTTACGTTATACATATAGAGTACATGGGCTTCCTGTAGAGCCACATGTCTAGCTGACTCTGGCCATATTATTACTTCATTATTGCTTGTCAATAACAACAATCCGCTTATAAAATCCTCGGTTTGCTTTGGCAACAGTAATGCCTGAATAATACGGCAACCTAAAAACTTGCCCTCACTCCCGGTATCTGTCATTAAAAACATTTGTATTAAGAATTCATAATTTATGTTTATGACAACTATATTAATAATTTTGAGTTTTTATTCACATTTTAGCTACCAAATTCACTTTAAGCGTGCTGCATTTGCACCAATATTATAATTCTTTAGCAAATGAGATTATAATTAGGTATTATATTTTCGATTAGCTATTATATTTTTAACTCTGGGATCATCGAGATAGCTCGACAACTTTGTGAAAAGACATTCATAATAAATAAATGCACTTATTGATTCCAATAGAAAACAAAATCTGGGAAGACTTTTTCTTACTGCTATTTGCATACTTTGTAATTAATAAAATTCCATTTCCGCTGGAGGCTAAGTACCATGGAGTTACGTTAGGATCGTATAATATGCCAAAATGGCACTTTTGAGGAAAGTATAATGTTATCCAATTCATAAAAATAATATTCCCAGAATAATTGTTCAAATATAAGTAAAACCTCAAAATTTGCTACGTTCAATCTTGGCCGAGTCTTTGTAAATTATCAGGTTCCATCATATATGTATTAAGGACTAATGATTAGCAAAAATAAGATAACTAAATGATTTAGCAAAAGTTCCAATATTCAAAAAATTTGTCAATTAAAAGTTGAGAAAGTACTAGTAAAAAAAATAATTCATAAGTTCACAACAAATATTTTTTGGGTTATAACCTAAAAAACTCTCACTCACAAATCCACACACACAGATACCTAGAAAGATGTTTTCCACTCATGGAGCTGGACTCAGTTGTAAGTTCTTAAAATGAAGAAAGTAAGAAAAAAAAAGAAAAATAATAAATCGAATCCTTACAAATTTAATAAATAACAGACTAACCAGGAGAGTACTGCCCTGTTATAGGATTGAAAGAGAACAATACCGTTTCTCCAGTAACCTAGAAAAAGAAAAAAAGTTTACTATGATAAATAATCTTTGGTTCAAAATTATTCTTTAAGCTCAATGAATTATGCTAAATATAACAGTTTCAATTTTTTTTTAATTTCTATAGTTATTGGCGCCCGGAGCCTTCTCAGTGCACTGCCAGCCTCCGGACAGTGTTCTCTCGCTATAGACAATGCTGTCTATCACGGAGGAAGAAAAAATCTAAGCATCCTCCGCGTGAAAGTCCGCATGTTAACCTCTTAGCTATTCCCTTCCTTACAGGTACATTTGTCTGCAACCATGTTTCATAACAATTGGCCGACTATTGATCAAAACGGAATTGGTTGTTGCCTGATTTCCTTTTTCAATGTACGGATACAACTTACAATCAAATATTGCTATTATATATTACACTTTCTAATTGTATATACCGAACTGATCTTACACAAACATTTATCTTAATAACATTGTCTGGCATATCTGAATCACATTTTGAATGTTTACGAATAACATAATTTATATACATTGACGTTGACACTTGGATGCAACGGCGAAAAATGGAAATGTTAAGTTTTAAGGTGGGAATGTATTATGTCTAAATAGTACGTCAGGAAAAATCTTATGCGTTAACTCTAGAATGTTCCAAAATGGTCCAATATAAAATAGTTGGTTAGTTGGAACATAAACTAAGATAGCCAGCAATGAAAAGTGAAGCGATCTGTTTAGGACTTTTTAATCTCTCCTTGACATATACAGATGTCAACAGAAGAGAATTCCTTTCGAAAAGATGAGAGAAATTAATTTTACTTTTCCCCTCAAAGATCGATTCTGATGTAGGCGCTAAAAATTTTTTGTCAAAAAAGCAAACAATTTTAATCTATCAAAATATTAAAAAATAAATATAAGGCAACAAACAATATACAATCATAAACAATTTTCAAAGAAGTTAAAAGATGCTACAACAGTAGCTCATACAACTGACAGGGCAACTTGATGGCGGCGTAAACTTAGTACGCTTAATACACTTGATCAAACAGGAATTCTCCTAGTATACTTTTTCTTTTAGCAATCATAAGAAATGCTTGTTTGAATTAGAATTTCTTTTACCGTTTTTCTCACAATTCCAAAAAAATCCAATTTTTATTAATCATATACAATATTAAATAGAGTTGGAATCGTACTCCACAGACTGAAATGCCCAACACAGGCTAGCCCAAGATACCGCTCTCCCAGCATTGCTAAAGCCAATTTTTTTCGGAAAACTGATTAAATTAAAATAATTGACGTACATATGTATACAAAGTTAAAGAAAAAACAAACTGAAAAACTATTTTGTAAAGAGGGACTTTGGATTGGCGACTTTTTTTTCTTGAACTATTTCCTGGTGATACCCAATGGTAAATTCAAATTTGATCTTCTTCGATGAAAAGTTATTATAGAAATAAATATATTTATGTAAAACTAACAAAGCAGTTAGCCAAAAAATGTTTATATCAGGTATTGTTCTTGGCTGAAAACGCTCACCTAATATAATTACGAATGATTTTATAAAATATTATAATACTTCAAGTAAAGAATTATTCTCAACAAAATATATCTAGTATTCTTTTTTGCCGAAATTGGCCGTGAAAATCTAACGACTTCAACTTAGTTTGTCAAAAATAAATTAATTGTGAAAACTCTACTATATACTTATCACGACGACTTCCTAATAAATACCGGCCCCCTTGAAGAATTCCCCCAAAAATCATATTTCTAAGAAAAATCTTTTAAACACGCGTGATACCGACCGTTAGTGAAATTGTTGAATAAAGGAGATGCATGGAAGGGCCTAAATAAATTTTACTTTATGCACAGAGATTGTCCAGCATTATTTTTTTTTTCATAATTATTTATCCAATACCTGGATACAACTAATCGGGAAATAATTCAGCAATTTACTTTGTGCCTCATTAGAAGTGTGACTATAGCTGGATATGGAAGATGTCTAGTGGTTCTTTGTAAAAACATTGGTACTTCCTCTCTATTATTTACATCAAAATATGTTAAATCTTTTAAATAAAACTGCCAAGTAATGTCACCTTTTTCATTATCAATGCCGAATATCTGAAAATAAAATGAGAATTAGTTATATGATTCTTGATGAAACTTAAACAGAAATATTGTCGTAAAAAATAGCAAAAAAAAAAAATAACCTTAGATGATTTTGTAACAGCAACAATTATTTTATGTAATCCGAAAGTATCTCTTACTAGGTCTGCTTTACCGTCAATTCCCTTTGAACTAGCTAATCCTATCACAGTACTGATAAGTGATTTTAACTGAAGTAGCTGACTGCTTAATCGTCTAGTAAGCATTCCAAATACACCGCCTAATGGTAAAATAAGTTAATGATTATACACATACAATAAAATAATCAAATAAGCCGAAATATGAGAAAGGAATTACAAATAATTATTATAAGTAATAAATTAAACAATATTTGTAGGAATTGAAAGTTAAAATAAATAACATTCACTAATGCAAAATCATGAGGATTTATATAGAACAATCTGTAATGATAACAAGCTTTTTTTCAATAGAATTCAAAGTAACCTAGAGCTGGAAAGATATAGAAAACAAACATGCTCTCCAAAAGAATAGCCAAACAGGATTATCAGATTTTCTCGAAAAGAATTTAAATATAACAAAATTTCAAATATCGGATTTCCTTGATCTTTTAGTGAGAATTAACGTGGGGGGGGGGGGGGGGGTCAGCGAAATTCGAGATTTACTATAAATGATGTCTTATTTTTTTCAAATTGAAATTTTATTCTAATTTCTATTTTCACGCTAATTCCAGTCTAGTTTTTAAATTTCTTTTACTTCAAATACCTTTTAGATAACTTTAGAATTAGTTCTCGAATTATTAAAAAAAAAAAGATGAAAAGGTGTCACTGTGATCTTTTCGAGAAACGATAAGGCAATATCAATGGCCAAACAAGATAAATTACTTTCGCAGTAAACAGCCTGAAGAAAGCATAATCACTTGAAGAGGACAATAGTGCTAGAATTGAAGATAAGGAGTGTAAAATTACGTGATGTTCCCATCCCCGGAACCCAGATCAGTGAAGTGGCCATAGCTTTATGACTGTTAACTGGCCATGACTGTCATAACAGCAAACCAGTGGCGCATTCGGATGTTTATCCATCGAGCCACGACGCTCCTGCGCTATGAACGAATAAAGCAGCCACCCTTTATCATTTTCATTGTATGAATTAGTTATGATTTATATAGTTTCATTAATGAATTATAAGAATTAATATAAAATTTAAATAAATAAATTAATTAGCAGGCCAGAGACACTTCAAAAATACTATTATTTTAGATCAGACGATTAGCTTTTCTTCTATATAAATTTTCCAAGAAAATCTGCTGATATATAAAACCTGGATCATTCTTTATATCAAATAAAACATAATTTTGACTTTATCAGGGTATAAAATTGCAATATATATCACTGAAAATAACGTGACAGGTTTCGCTATATATTAAGCATCAAGATTCACATTTAGCCTCTGCCTTAGCTTGATAAGAATCTTATATTATAGGACAAGCTTAAAAAAGAATAGAATTAATACATTTATATTATAATTAATGAAAACTATAATAATTCTCCAAGGAAATTTTAATCATTCTTCAATCCTGACAGGATATGCAACTGTGTTCCAGATTTTGGTTTTTCTCGGCCATTATGAGATATAAACCAACATGCAATAAAATAATGAATTAAAACAAGAATTCTCTAAGACCTTCAATCTCAATAATAACTGAAATTAATTTATATATTTTCCCTTTGACTTTCTTAGTTTTTTTAAAAAAACATTAAACTTCAAAAATAGTTTACTAATGCATGCAAATCATTTTTCAGCTGTAATTGCCTGAATTTAACATAATGTGCCTACTATTTAACGCTTTTATAAATCTTTTACTCAATTATCAATATTCATGTCATGAGTACGTGTTCAAAATTCTACAAAGCCAAAAAGAAAATTGGACTAAACTAAAAACAATCTTTATGCGGCATGCTACAAACATGAGTTTTTTTTCAATTGTGATGAAATAACCAATTTAATTTTTTTTCGAAATATCATAATTATTAATTTTTTAATTAGCGTATATTAGGTACCATTTTTTAACATCAGATAAAAATGGAAACTTCCAACACATTTAAATGAATGGAACAGTAAAACGTTGACTATAACGCACCATATATTTAACGTATTTAACTGTATATAAAAAACAGGAATTAGTTCCCCTCAAAGTCTAAATATAATATAATTTAAGATGGCCAACTTATGTAGAAGATTCTAGACGTCAGATTTTGTTTAGAAATGAATTTCGTATAGATACTAGTATTTTCATTATATGTACATGTGTGATTTTGGACATTACTTACAGTCTTAACTATATAATATGTACATAAACTATATATAAATCGTAACTTAAATTTGTGTTTATAAAGCAAAATATTATTTGCCTTCGTGATAATTTCTCCAAGTCCTTTATTGCAGTTATGAAGCTTGATGCTGCAATGTTAATTTTTTTCAAGACCCACTACTTGGTTTTGGAAGAGTGAGCCATGACCAAATATCAGAACCTCACGCCCATCACTTGAATAATGGATAGTGCCGGCACCTGTAAGGCCGACGTTCCAAGCATATCGCCGATTTTGATCCGCAGCTATTTGGAAGCTACTTCGCATAAGGCTCATTTACGGTAGGAAGAGCTGGGTCCTTCGAAGCATTTCAGGCATCAGGCAACATAGCAGAAATAGTTGGTATTGAGGCGCAAGCTGAGGATTTCTGTTGTACATAGTAGATTCAACACAGATAACCGTATAAAACTGGAAGCCTAAGACACCAATAAATACTGCTTCTTTAAAACAGTCCATATTCAGCACATAGGGCAGAAATGGTAACTAAAGGTAATTTTTGTGTGTGTCCTCTTAGGAAGTTTGAAAGCCTGGAAAGGAAAGGCCAGTCCAACAATAGATGCTTGAGGAGGTGAATAGACAGAACGCCTCTCAGATCTAGGGGTACAGGAGGTATCTAATTAAAAGACACATTAAATAAGTCTAAAAGCAATCAAAACGGATCTAGTCCCAATGTCTTTATTGTATAGTCTGAAATAGAGAAACTGCAACAGTTTGAACCTCTTAACTGAATAACCCTTATGTTAAAATTCTACTTAAAATCGTGTTTCCATAGCTCGTACCCTAGTGGAAAATTAACTGTGTTACATTCATTGTTATCAGATAAATCATAATTTAAAAAAATAATAAGTGAAAGTAAAAATAAAACACAGAATCACATCCCAAATTACAAAAACTAACACATCACATTACTTACTCGTTACGCCAAGATCCATAGCTGCATTAAATGAATAATATTAATACTTTATTGAAAATAATTTAAATTAATATTTAAAAGATAGTTGTTGTGGTTGAGTCCGCAGAGCTGTAAAGGCATCTGAAATATTTGCCGTGTTAGCCTGCTTAATAATTTTAAAGATCAAGCGGGCTTGGATCAGTTTTGATTTGTTTCAGGCTTATTGAAGCAGGCGGCTAACATGGAAAATATTTCTGATGATTTAAAAGACAATTATATCAAGGTTTGCATATGATTCCAAAAATCGATGCATTATATTTTGTGATAATATTTCTAATACATTTGTTATTTCAACATATTTTTAACCTTTTTCATATCAATTGGTAATTAATCTGAAAGTCCAAAGGTTGTTACTTAAAGGTATGAATTTACTATTATAAAGAATGTTAAAAATAATGGAGAAATAAAAAAAAAAATCAAGAACTGTATTTATAGTGAATGATGTGCAAAGTGTAGTGAGAGAAGGGGAACATTTAGTAACGTTACACACACACACAAAACAATCTATTGTGAAATATTCACAGGACTTTCTCTTACCAGTTAATACAATAAATTATAATCAAGTGACTAATTTTCTTCTAACTTGGAAGATGAAATTTTCACTCAATGTTCTTTGGTACTCAATATTTTTACTCATTGTTTTTAGGCCCTCAACCCATTTTAGTTGACGTTGGGGATTCTTGTTGGTTTTTTGGCAAAAAGATTTTTAGATTATACTTTTACATAACAGACTCTCAGTGGCCATGTAAAGAATAAAATCTATTTACATATATTCAACAAAATAGCTGACCCAGCATGTCACAGAAACCATTAGCCACCTCACTCTGGGCGCATATTATTTTGCAGAGTCAGCCCCATAGAGCGGAACTGGTGCAGTTTTGTTTTGCGGCGAGATTCCTAGCAGGTAACTGATTTCAGTTAATTGGTACAATAGCGATTATTTGAAAATTTTATTAAATTATTAAAAATTGCTATCTTCTAAGAGCTATATATAATTATTCTTAAAATTTGATGAAATTCATTATAGATCTGTTTTTCTCACTTTCACCTAAATGTTAATAACAAATTAATATGATATAATTTTAGGTTTCCGAGGCCATTTCCATGAAAAACACTTATGCCTTATTGGCTTTCAAGCTGTAACGACGTTGAAGAGGCTCACTGCGACATGGGCGGAACGTCGGTTGTTAGCAAACTAACGACGCAGTCTCAACCCGGAAATTCAAGTTTTTTCAACACATTAATATACTATTTGTATAGCTTCAAGTATCTTCTAGATATATCCATGTAATGTAATTCATAAATTATTTCAGTAATACGCCATATTCCATAGTATGTATTAATAAACTCTCTGGCTTTAGAGCGCTAGAATAAAAATATTAATCTTATTTCGGAGACCTTAAAACATGATTTTTCTTGTGAAAACTTAATTTCGAAATTTGACACCAGCTAGAGAAAATATGAATACAAATATTTTTTTGGTTTTAAGTTAAATGAATCTGATAAGACAAAATAGACATGAACTGACCTTCTTTATCAGCAAATTCTTTTTCTATAGCAGCTTCAGCATCTGATACAGGCAAATCGATCATTTCCACAGTCAAAATATTAGCTAATGATTCCTCTCTAATCCAAAGTACTTTGTCTACGTTTTAAATACACATATTGAAATATAAATTTGCAATTATTAGTTAAAAATCATTTATTGTGAAACGGCTAAATATTAAAGTACCTCTTCTCAGAAGAATTGCTGAATGATCTACAGCTGTGACGAACAAATAACACATCATAGAGCCGGTAGGATCTTCAGTGCACGATGCAGTAAGATGTTCTGGTTTTGGTAAAGGATGTGAATAAACTAATCTACCACAACCTCGTTCCTTCAATTCTGTTCTAGTCTTCAATTCTTCCATCCTTACTTCATATTCCTAAAGCATTTTATTTTCTAGTAAGGAATGGGGAATTTAACTAATTTTTTTGTTAGTTTTACTTCAATATCTTTACAATCATTGTAATTATTACTATTACTATTATTAATATTACTATACAAAGAACTTTATTATAAAAAAAAATTTGAGAAATACAAAATGACCAATTATAAAAGTACAATAGGCATGGCAAAATACTGTCTCGAATTTATAAAAGAAATAAACTTCTAAGTGGTAACTTCTAAGAACATATTTTATTACTTAATATGTTAAATTACATCAAATAAACGTTGAGGTTTTGTTCAAAAGTAAAAGAGAGAAAATGAATAATTAAAGTAAAAATGAAATGAAAAATAAATTTCAAAATAAAATATGCGAAATTGAAATTTGTTAAAAAAAATTAAATCTTTTAAATTTATAATGCGACAAGAATAAGTACAACTATTAGAATAATTGTTGTGGTAGGTGTCAACTAAATTTGCTCTGTCCAAGTCTATGTAATCACACTGTTTTGACAAAACCATCCTGATGATGGGTGAATGCCCGAAACCGGTTGATGACCACAAAAACAAGCAGGCTATCAAGGAAAATATCTCTGATTAGAAAAACTACAACTACATATACAATATAAAGTATTTGTCTGATTTGCTATTTCTTACACCCCAACTATGACGAGCAAATTTAAGCAATAGCCAAACACAGTCTGTGGATTGCACAATAAAGTTACCAGAAAGAGAATTAGTAACGCATTTGTGAATAAAAAAATGTCGTTTACATTTGCCAAGAAACTGATAATGGGTCTCAGGCTGGTCAAGATTAGTTCACTGGCAATCTCCTTATCTAGATCCTTTACAATCCAAGAGACACTGTTTAAATTTCAAAGAGAGAGAGAGAGAGAGAGAGAGATATGCTGCTTGAATACTGTAAGTGTATCTATAGCGCAGGAAGCGCTCAAACTTGACTTATATTCCGTCTAGGCGTCACCAAAGGATTCGGCATCAATTTTCGACCAATGTATTATTTCAGAATAATTTAAGATTCTATCAGCAATTTCATGAATGCTTTGCTAGATATCCAAATCTAAATAAAACTGGTTAATCAAAGGAAACTGTAAGTTTGAAATGTTTATTACACTTATATCAACCTTCAGTACTTTTAGAATTCAGATTCGCCCTAAAACTGTACGGGAATTAGAACATTTTACGACTATCTTAGATTATAAGTGTTATAGTAGATTTTCTGTGCAACAAATAAAAGTATTGAAAAAAAAAAGTAATATCATTAGAAGAGATAAACTTAATTTGGTAGCTGGAAATTAAGTCCGCCTGAAAAAACAGACATTAGTTTGCTTTAATTCAACTTCTTTAAGAGATAAAGTTACCACTATACTTTCTATTAAAAGGAATAATATACCTAGAGAAAGGTTACGAACCCTTAAGTTTATTTTCAATACTGAAATTTAATTTATTGTTGTAATAATTTTAGAAGTGATCAATGTCGCGACTCCCCATACAAATTAGGGTTTGAAAAGTTTAGTTAAAAAGTCGGTATTGATACGTATTTAAAAGTAAAAATTCTCTTTTTTAACTGTTGAAGAAAGAAAAAACAAAATTTCGAAAATCTGATCCGATTGCAATACTTTCTTTTATAACAGTTAATGAAAATAAAAATTGCTCATTATATTTAGATTTGTGACAAAAAATATGCAGTAGTTTTTTATTTCTTTTTCTGCTATTATAACCAATAATCAAAGATAGTATCCAAAAAGCTTTCAACACCCTGCATAATACCTTTTCTTCTGCTGCGTAAGATAGCGTAATTATTAGATTCTCTTGCTTCGTTGTGTTGGCAACAGATATGACTGCATCCCTGCTTGGTACATTTCGCACTATTAATTCACCTTCATTAGTAAGGACCATCAATTGCAAGCCACCTCCTTCCAGTTCCGCAAGGCAAGCAGGTAACGCACTGCCAGCCAGAGGTCGCATTGAGATCACTCCCGGAAGGGAAGAATTTCGATGTGATGTGTGCGTCATTTCGGAGAGTCTCAATGTGACTACATGTGATTCTGGTAAAACACATATTACCGTATTTCCAGATATACAGCATCTGAAAAAACACATTTCTTTTATGAGAATTATTAACATAAAGTTATAGTTATTAGTGAGTGTACTTAATAACATCGTCAAAAACAAAGTACCTCCAATAAATTTTACAAAAGATGAATTCATAGTAAATATTTCAGTTACATACTTTGATTTATTAGATAGCCAAGGAGATGTGATCATTTTTGTAGAACCTGCAGAATTACCACTACGAAGGTAGAATGCAGTTACTTCCATAGACATATCATAAAACTTAACTTGATAAACTCTATTGTGATCTACAGCCCATACACCATCCCTGGATTCAACGTGGCAGTAATTAATAAAGTTATTATCTTATTTTTAAAAGATAATACCAACATGAAGCCTTAAAAAAACTCTTACCCTTCGCCCGGGAAAGGAGGTAAACTCCATTCAAACATTTGAACTCCATTTGACGGGTTCCAGCCTCTCATCAAGTAGGGACCATTCCCAGATACTGTCACAATTTCATTACTTACATACAGCACATGAATTTTACCTAAATCATCGCTTTCTAAAAGATGTCGCCATAATAACTTCCCTAAAAATATATATATTTAAATATATCAAAATTTGCAATTGTTGTTGCACTTCATTAATTAAAAACAAATATTTACCTCCTCTTAAATTAATAGCAGCAACAACATTGTTTTCAGTTGCTACAAACAATCTCTGAGATTTTGGATCCAAATCTAGGGTCGAATATAGCACCTTACCAATAAAAGTTTGCTTCCTACAAATATTCATTACTTAGAACTTGTAAACAAGGATAGAGAGCATGAACAGCAGAAAGTTAAGGTAATTCAGAGAAGCTTCTTAATAAATTATGGTCATCAACTAGTTTTTCTTGGAATTACTTTTATAACAATAATTTTTTATACAGATACATGCCACTTACCAGTCAAACTTTCCTACTTGATCTTCGTATAGTGCATAACACTGTTGAAAAACTATTACAAGTAAACAAAACTTAATGATTTCCCTTAAAATCATGCTCAAGGGAATAATAAATAAAATCTCTTCAGAAACATAAAATTCATAAAATTAAATTTGTTAACAAAACTACATGAATGGTTACTATCATGTGCCTTAAACAACGAGAAGAGGAATTATGACTGTTATAAAAAAGTGTTACCTTCTCACACAATATTGGTAATGACAAGATCGATCTAAATAGTTAAATTACTCAAATAGAGTCATTATTAATACGACTTTGAACATAACTATTAAAAAATATTTAAATATGTAAAAAACTATGCTCATCAAAATTCTCTTGCTGTAAATTATTATCGCAAAAATTTTTTAGAGAAGTGTTTGATTATTCTTCAGTGCTATCTATAACCATATACTAAGGTTATTTTATCGCGTATGTTTTGTCAAATTTGTACTGACTAGTTGCAGTTCTTTTTTTTCTGAATTAGATTTGAAAGTTTTTAAATTTTAACATACTTATATTTCATCCGGAGACTTTTTTCGCATGACTTTGAAAATGTTAAATTTACTTCGATTTAGGCGTTTAGAATTAACTTCTTGATTCGATTTGGAACATAACGAGTGTTTCTGGACCACCTATTTCTTTTACCTTAAAGAAACATAGGCAAGTATATTAGCCATGCCATTTAGTAAAGAAGAATTTGATATAGATGCTGATGAATATGGCACATATACGGTTTATACTAAAAACTTCAGAAAATTACTGTGTGATGGTCTGTACGAAACTTTCAAGGTTTATGGACAATTTGCAACTGTTTGTCACATGGGTTACCAAGGTGTTAAAATAAGATACTTTAATAAGGATAGTGCTTTACAGTGTTATTATGATTTATGCGATCATCCAGACTTTATGGCTGACCTACCTCACAAGTTCAAAAAAACTGAGGATGCAGATTTGTTTCTAGGCAATGATTTGAAAGATGAAGCTGGAATTAGTTTTCCAAAAAGTTACAGCCATGAACAGAGAGTAAATAACAAAGTGAATTCAACCGTCCGTTATGTCTGCAGAAAGAGGAAGATTATTCGGTCAGCAGCATTTAAGTGTTTTATGGTAGCTTTGTCTTCACTGAATCAATACGGACAGGTTCAAAATTACCATGCAAGTCTTATTTTAGAAGTGAAACGTCGCGGGATAAATCTAGATTTCAAAACAGGTTTTGAAGATGAAATCGAGCATAATTCGCAAGAAAATGAAAGGCCACAACTTATTCTGGCACAGGATTTGTATTACTTTCATATTAGCAAGCCTATAAATGCTGTAGATGTTCTAATCTGTTGTCTTCCTCCATGGTATGAACAAATAGATGCCTATAAATTAGTCTTACCGCTTGTACCAGATGATCTTTTACGAATAGATTGGTATAGAATGTATCCTTCTGGAACTAAAGAATGTTCGTACCCTTATGGTATTGTTTATTTAAAAACTCGACGTGCTGCTGAAACTTTGAGATATAGTGCTGACGAATTGGTCATAGATAGTCATAAAATCAATGTATGCCTTATGGAAAATGTTGAAAATATTCTTGTAGATGTGAAAAACAATGTTTAAATAATGAAATATAGCTAACCTAGGATTTTAAAGTAAGTAAAACTATCGTTATAAATATGTGGTATATAATAACGTTTTCTTCCAGTGGAGAATCACTGAAAAGAAAGTAAAACTATGATGTGACCAGGTATTATATGAGTCCGAAGCACTTTATGCAAATTACATGCAAATATAATTAATTGTTGTGGTGGTTGGTTCCGCAGAGCTGGAAAGCATCAGAGACATTTTCCGTGGTAGCCTGCTTCATTTTGTGGTCATCGACCGCAAAATATAATTAAAAAATTCAAATTTAATTAAAAATAATCTTATTTCTTGACTCTTTAACATTAACTAAAGATTCATTGCTTTCCGAAAAAACTAGTTGTAAAATATATTAATGGTCACTTTTGAAAGAGTATTTTGTTTTCAGTTTTTATATTCCCACTATTTCGAGTGGTTTGTGATATTTTAATCATTAGAAGACAGTATTTTATTTTATTGTTATATATATATATTTTTTTATTGCATTTAAAACGAAAATATAAAATCAAAATATTAACTATGTTTAGCATTTTAATAGTAAACCAAATTTCAGCTTTATTTTCTGATTTGTCAAACATAAATTTGCATTTTTAGAAAACAACTTTGTACTTGATTCCACTATTAAGCGTGTTGTTTACTGCTTTACAGAAATAGAAGTAACTAATTATATGCTTTTCTGTATTAAAGTGCTTAAACTGATTTTGCTCTGTGCAAGTCTGTGCTATCGCACAAGACATCCTCATGATGGGCGAACGCCCGAAACCGGTCGATACAAAATAATACTTGGGAGTTTTTTATCTTTGGCATTTGTCGTAAATTAGCCTTTAATTTGGATGGAATGATTCGTTATAATTTTAAATATTATGAAACTTTTGAATTGAACTTTTAAATAGCAAATGCATTATAATTGGGTGTAGATTATGTGATCATAGTAATTAGTTGGTCTGACTAATATTTTATTCAGCAAGCTCGAAAGTGGGAGTCCTCATATTTTGTTTGTATTTTGTAATGGTGAATTCAGGTGCTAAAGATGTTTAAAAATTACATATTTATGTACATATGTATATGCAGAAAATTATTATTACGTTATTTCATAATATATTGCATTTCAATGATTATATTCACACTTGATGTAATATAGATAGTTGATGTTTTTAAATTCAATAAAGACAAAGTAAAAGAGGAATTAAACTGTTGTATAATATAAGCAGAATAAAACAAATTATGCTTCCACAAGCTAGAGTGATATGCCTGTCACATCACTAGAGACTAACACATATTTATATGCAAACTGTGGTTTATCAATTTTGTTGATCAGTAACAAACAAAGATTATTACCTTAAATGTGAATAAAGAGATTTGAAAGTTGATATCTTAAGCTTATTTTGTAGAAATGTTTTATTTATTGCAAACAAATTCTTATTCCTTTTATTTAAATTTAATGTATCTGGGATTTATAGAAGTGAGCTTTAAAATAGAATTTCTAATTTATTTTGAAGGGAATATTTGGATAGCAAAGTTTGTAAAAAAAAGTTTATTCGTTTGTTGTTGAGAAGATTTTTGAGATTCGTGAGAAAGTTCACGGGTTAATATAAGTAAAATTCGACCATTTTTAATAAATGGTTTTTCTCACGATTGTATTTAAATTTTAATTATAACATATGATATATTCCTTTTTGGTTTCAAAGTATAATATCAATTTCTTCAGTTATAAATTCTGGAAATTATAATATCCAGCAAAGTCTATAAATATAGCCAACGAGAGACAATGTTTTGGATCTCAGATTTATAAAATTTCGAGTACATTGAAAACTTGAACCAAAGTATTTAAAGGAGAACACTTGTTCAGTTTTCCACTATTTACAGTGATGTTAGTTTCTGCAACTGCTAATCCTGATATTACCATGCACTTGGTTTTCTCTCAAGTTTATTGCCATATTTTTGTCTCAAGCTTCGATGACCACCAAAATTATAAAATTATTTTAAATTTAATATTTAAAATAATATAATTTTTTTTTTTTGTGTTTCAGTGGGAAAATTTCACTCTTAATTAGTAGAAAATGAAATTTTCATTCTTTTGATTTCACATAGAAAAATTTACAAATAATTTATGCCACTATCCTGAAATCTTATCCCAGTTATATGACTTCCTAAAATTGGCAATTCTGAGACATAATAGCTCTCTTCTAGGACAGTGTTGTTTGTAACGAGAGAACACTGTCCGGAGGCCGGCAGTGCACTGAGAAGGCTCCGGGCGCCACATGTTGACGCGTCTTAGTTTAAAAAAACATTGCTCCCAACAGCCATGAGATAGGCAGAGGCCCAAGTACGATCCAAGTTGAATTGCTACAATCCAACCGTTATTCTGTCTGAAAATTGTTTATTATGGCAAATAGCGTTTATTTAATTTTATGTCCTATTTCGTTCAAACATTTCATTTTTCTTTTATTCTTTTACTAGTTTGTTTCTACTTGTAGGGTTTAGCCAGTAAATTTAAATATTTAATACTGATTTTTACTTTTGATTGAATACTGATTTTTGTCTTTCAGTATTTTAAATGGTCTATTTGTGTTAAAAAGCTTTAAAAAATAAAATCCCCCGAGTCAGTATATAAACTGAATTTGCTCTGTGCAAGTGTGTGTTATCACACTGTCTGACAAACGCAACCTGAAGATGGGCGAACGCCCGAAACCGGCCGATGATCACAAAATGAAGCAGGCTACCACGGAAAATGTCTCTGATAAAAATCACCTGAAATTCACTTTTTTGCTGATGGTCTAAAAAGTGAGTCTAGTAAGATTACATGTACTGATGTGGTTGGTTCCGCAGAGCTGGAATGCATCAGAGACATTTTCCGTGATAGCCTGTTTCTTTTTGAGGTCATCGACCGGTTTCGGGCGTTCGCCTATCTTCAGTGAGATAACACAGACGTGCACAGAGCAAATACAGTTTACACAATCAGTAAACTGAATGTGTGTATTCTCAGCACACAGAATGTGTACATTTTCAGTACAACTCAGTACAGAGAGTGTGTAAACTGAATTTGCCCTGTGCAAGTCTGTATTATCAGACCGTTTGACAAACGCATCCTGAAGATGGGCGAACGCCCGAAAGCGGTCGATGACCTCAAAAAAGAAGCTGGCTGTCACGGAAAATATCTCTGATTACATATACTGAAGTTGCTGTTGAACTGCAAGCCGCATTAAACCGATTCATATTGTTGGTGTAATAGTAATCAATGAACAATCAATATATCCAAACTCAAGTTTGTATTCTTTTACCAAATTAAATATCCCACCAATTATTTCTATTCTAGAACAAATGTGACGCAGTAGTTGATCTTGGTATCCTCTTTGACTCAGATTTGTCATTCAGCTTTCACGTCTGCGTATCACAAAAAAAAAAAAAATGTTACAGATATTAGACTTTATTATACGTGACTCCCAATCCTTCAAAAATATCTATAGTCTCAAACCCCTCTATTGCAGCTTGGTAAGAAGCCACCTTGATTACGCCTCCTTAATATAGTCTCTTACTATATAAAGTATAAATGAATAAAATCGAAAAGTTCAGATAAGATTTTTGCTAAACTTAAGTCTTCATTGTGATGAATTTGGCTATAATTTCTCATTCGATATGTTTCATCTAATACCATTATTCATACGCAAAGAAACGGCAAATTTAATAGTCCTGTCTAAACACCTATATTCCACCTATTATTGTCCAGATCTCCTTCATTTCATCAATTAAGATACCCACTTACCAAGTCAGACATCACAAACCATTTCTTTTTTATCAACCATCACCCCAACAATTATGCTTATAATACACTGATCCATCTCCAACGCTTAGGATAAGTTCTACAATAGCAAAACACGCCTCAATCACTCCAGCACTTAAACTACCCCCATTCCCTTATATTTGAAATTTTTTCCAGAAATTTGATATTATTTTATCTTACTTTAGATGTGGAAAAAAAAGAATTTCCGTTTTTTATAATTCACTGTCTTTATTGTAATATATTGTTTATCCCCTGTAAGTTTGTTTTGTTAATTAAATACATCTCATTATTTATTATTTATTTAAGGCGTCTCAACATCTGTGGTTATTTGCGCCCGGACCTTTTTTAGTGCACTGCCGGCCTCCGGACAGTGTTCTCCCGTTACAGACAACACTGTCCATCACCGGACAGTGAGCTGTAGGGGCTCCTAGGAAGAGAAAATCTAAGGGTAGCACGGCTGGGATTCGAATCCGTGATCTCCGCGTTGCTAGTCCAGCGCGCTACCACCTGAGCTAATCCTTGTTTATTCTTATATTGTTTCCATCTTGTTTATTATTATAATTATATAATTTTACCTTTTTTATTTAGTTTTATTTGAAGTATATAAAGTTTAAGTTGTTTATAATATATTATATTCTCTTTGTAACATTTATTTTTAATTCATTTACATTTTGTTTGATATGAATTTCTATTATATATTTACTATTCATATTTTATATATTCTTTGTAAATTCTGTATAAGTTTTCTTAATCTATTTTTTTTTTTTAAATTTGATTTTTAATCTAGGTTGTGCAATAATTTAAATAATAAAAGGGTATATACTCGTAGTTTGTAAATAAATAAATAAAAATAAATAGATGTCTAATATTTTACAATTTTATTACTTCAAAGAAATTATTATGTAAAAAATATGAAAATACATGAAAGAGATTTTGTAATTTATTTAGTTGTATAATAAAAAAAAAAAATTCATTTATGTTTGAAAAAAGCAATATTAAGTATGCTGAGGAAAAAAATAATACTTTTTTTCGCTCATACTCCTCTCCCAGGCAAGTACTTATTCCCTCACCTCCGTCCTAGTTTTGCATAAATCCCTGTTATCCTTAACATGGAAAAATGTGAGCACTGGTATTTATTGGCTTCTCTGAAGAACTGCTTTCCACTTCTCCCACCAGATACTTAGTTTTACACTGTTTTTCAATAATTTTATTCCACGTTTTATCTTTTTAGTAACATTTTTACTAAGATATAATACTCATTTTCTATAACAATTTAAAAACATATTAATCAAACATATTTATGAACTTTTAAATAAATTGTTCCATTCTGCAGGAACATAGCTATGAGAAAGTGTCCCCATGATCTCTTGAGTGCAATACAAAGGCCCTTCTGTCTAGCTCAATGCTAATGCCTTTGCCTTTGGTGCGAGCAGTCTGGGTTCGATTACCCTGAAGGCTTTAAAATTTAATTAAATTTAGTGATTTTCTATAACCGAATTTAAAATTGAAAGTAAGTCTTAAAAACAGAAGCTGGACATTATAATTACTTTCTCTTACTCCTATTAATAAGAGGAAGTATTGTAATCGTGTCAAATTTTCGATATCGAGTTTTCACCGGAAATATCTGTTTTGTGGTCCCCTGGGTCCAAAAAAACGGTTTTGGTCTGTGTGTATATGTATGTATGTGAACAGTACAGCTCAAAAACCAAAAACCGTAGAAAGTTGAAACTTGAAATTCCGTTTAGCTTATCACCATGGGATCTGACAGTACGTTATCTGTCAAAATTCCTCAACCGGAAGTACCACTTTTACTAGTTTTTTTTTTTTTTTAATTTTTTTTTTTTACTTTTTTGCAATTTTTTCCAAAAATAGCTTCGACGGTTTTCTTCAAACTTCGTATATCAACTACATAAACAAAGAGATACAACTTTTATTTGAAACATTTCTCTGGGAAAATTCATTTAAGGACAGTTTTGGGATTAGCAGTGGGGTTAGGTTTTCCTCTAAAGTGCTATTTCAGTTTACTGTACAATTCTATCATCCAAATAATATTAATTAGAATTAAATATGTGGAATTCCGAGGTTTGAAAAAAATCAGATGACCAGAATACGTTTTTACTGAAATGTATTTTTCAGTTTTCTGATATTTTCTCGAAAACGACTCCAACGATTTTCTTTAAAGTAGCAATGTGTTCTATACATATAAAGAGCTACAACTTTTATTTGAAACATTTCTCCTGATAATGTCATTTAAGGGGGCTTTTGGGGTAGGGTTATGTTTTTCTCTAAAGTGCTATCATAGTTGATTATACAATTCTACCATACAAACAAAATTAATTAGAAATAAATAGATGGCCAAAATTCCGAGTTTTAAGAAAATTAGTAAACCGGAAGTGCGCTTTTACTGACCAGTTTTTCAGTTTTCGACGAATTCCGAGGAACTTCAGTAAATGTGGTACATAAAATTTGTCAATTTCAATTTTGAAAACTGGAGTAAGAGAAAGTTGTGAGAGTGTTTCACACCAGATTTTTTTTTTTTTTAATTTAAGGGGCGTCAACATCTATGGTCATTGGCTCCCGGAACCTTCTCACTCTGGGCACTGTTGGCCTCCGGACAGTGTTCTCTCGTTAAAGACAACACTGCCCATCAGCGGAAGGAAAAATGTAATGGTAGGACAGCTGGACTCGAACTCGGATCCTCCGCGTGGGATTCCAATATACTAACCACTTAGCTATTCCCTTCCCTACACTGTAAACGATTTTAGGGCAGTTGGGAGATTGAGTAAACAGGAAGGACAATTCTGAAGCCCCAAAAAAGTAAAAAGAAGTTTGTTTTTTTTAGCGAAAAAGTACAGAATTCTCAAATGAGTTTTGACTAAATTAGAGCAATAAAAATCCTGCTTGTTACCTTCACTAAATTAATATATTTAGTGCTATTAAAATCCATAATAAGTTACCAAAGTTATGTTGCAAGGCTTTGTAACTCTAGAGCAACCGAACTTTCAAACCTAATGGAAAGCAGTTGCGGATCTTAGTGAAATTGTTTCATCGGTTGAACACAGTGGGTCAGTGCTGTTCTAAGAAGCGCGGGGCTCCTTGAAAAATTTCAACTGTTAGATTTATAATTAAATTCTTACCGTTAATTAACTGTTAATTTTTCTTAATTATATCTTTCTTAATGATTAATCAATGATATTTACTATCAACATAATAATTATTTTTTAAATTGTCTATCAAATTATAAAAGAAAATTAAATACAAATATTCTTGGTGATTATAATAGATGTGAGAAGGAGAGAGAATGAGAGAGTATGGATTTTAGAGAAATAAATTAGATGATCATGCTGAACATTGTATAATCAATAGAACACACAAACTGGAAGTACTTTGGAGTTAAATAGTAGTAGTAGCGAGAGAATAATAAAGAGACAGAGTGGCTGATTAATAAGAAGTAAGTAGATAGGTTGCTGACTGGTTGTTTGTCAAACTTTCTGAACTGTATTGCTGTCGCTCTATTTATATGAATCGAATCCACCATTCCTAGGCTAGCCTAGGTAAGGAGTAACTGATTGACTTTTGATTCATTAAATGTCTGCTTCTCCGCTCTTCGGATCCTATGTATCTTTAATGATTCGGACCCCATTACCGTGATGGTGACTTATATCTGATTAAAGCGAAATGAGTAATAGTGTCCCCTAGTCAGGCAGTCCAATCACCTAATTAGCGACATCATGAATTAAACGGTCACACGTTAGGAATGTCTACAAACGGCCTTTTTCAACAGCAAACCAAATTCCTGCTAAAAACACTTTTTTGGACTGCAGGAGGGCTTACGCACAACTTAGTTTCTGAACTAAAACTATATTTAAAGACAATTTAGATATATGGCGTAGAGGAGTAGGTGCTACAAGTGATAATATTCAGTATTTTCAGATGCCGGGGTTCCAAATATTTGTGTCACGACAGGTGTCCTCTGGAATCATTATCGTTGCCAAGACATCCATAGTTGTCAAATTTGAGGCGCCCAAGAACATGGGTGAAATCGATAAACTATGGATGTACTAACCAGGAAATATATGCAAGCCGGTTAGTTTTTGCCATCGGCATCTCCATTGGACTGTAGACAATGGAGGGCTATGTATTCATAGATAAATCGAGATTTGGTCTGTATCCTTCAGGCGATCGGATTCGTGTGTAGCAAAAGCCGGGGGTGCACTTCATTCAATGTATGCTAGCGGATGTTGTGGTTGGTTCCGCAGAGCTGGAAATTATTATTATTATTATTGATAGCCTGCTTCTTTTTGTGGTCATCGACCGGTTTCGGGGGTTCGCCCATCATCAGGATGTTTTTGTGAAACAGGTAATAACATAGACTTGCACAGATCAAATTCAGTTGATACACTGGATTTTAAAAATGTTTTTGTTATGACCTAACTAGGTTATGAGGGGTGTTGCTACCTGAATGGGAAAACACATGTTTTGGTCTTTAAAGACATATTGTTCCATTTAAAAATGGAAACATGAACAAGTGGGGATTTGTAACTTAAACTATGTTTTTTGAAGGAGATGTTATTTTGATAACTATTTACCTTTAACATCTTACTATTTTGATTTATTTATTTATAACAGAGCGAAATAACACTAAAACAATCCAATTTTTTTTTTTCAATTTTGTTTATTTTATCCAAATTATTTTTTACAAACAGTGTATCAACTGAATTTGCCCTGTGGAATCTACGTTATTACACTGTTTGATCCTGATGATGGGCGAAGCCCGAACCGATCGATTACCACAAAAACAAGCAAGCTAGCACGGAAAATATCTCTGATACTACCAGCTTCTCTCTAACGACAATCAAATATAGTGGGTGGGATAAGTTTGGGGACTCGCATGGAGTTAATTGTTGAAATGGCGCAATGACCGCTGCTAGTTATGTTGAAAAAGTTCTTCCAGAGGCAGTCATAACATTTGCCCCATTTATATGGGGCAGTTTCATGCAATTGCATGATGACGCCAATCCACACAAAGCTAAAGTTGTCACCCGCTTTTTAGAGTTATAGGTATTGATTGGCCTGCATATTCTCCGGACATGAATCCTATGGGAAATGCTCAAGAGGCGTGTTAGAGCTCGTGATCAGCCTCCAATTATTCTGCAAATAGCTCCGTCCTACAAGAAGTAGACAATTTAATGGCCCTGCCTTATCAGGACCATTGGTATTGCCCGAGGAGGCAATAACAAGTGCTAGGAGGCGAGAAAAATTAAAAAATTTATCAAACTTCTTTAAGATTTTTGATTTTTTTTCTTTTTCATTTTTAATTACTTTTATTTTTTACATAATCTGAATCAAGAGTTAATATGAAAAATTAACACTACAAGATATTATTTAGTTATAATGTATTAAAAATAAATTGTTGCAATAAATGTTATTTACTAATGAAAAATCTATGTCCTATTTATTTATTTTTTTGTGGTGATGTACATATTTTTGGGGAATACTGAATTTTGAAAATTGGATGTAATATCAATTAGAATAGAAAATTGTGTGATTTCGCTCAGTGGATAATACCCCAACAGTTTCAACCTATCATTTAAGTAGACATGTCACTTATTTATCATATTTCTACATGACGGACACAATGACACTGATTATAAGAAAAAAATTAGACAAATTGAGAAAAAACTATAAATAGAGGAAAAGTATATGTCCTTCAAGGTATAGCAGAGTTGTATAATTTCTTTCAGTTTGGAATAGTCACCAGATTTTTGTCCTCTTGCCAACTTGCTCTAAGATATTAATTCAGTAGTGAGAGAGACTACTTCAGACTAGAGGGCGCCTCATATATTTTGTACACTTCTCGTCCCTTTACAACCACTATTTTCTATTTATTTTCAGATTTTTTTTTTTTTCTTCATATTCAAACTTCACTTTGCCCTAATTTTAAGCCTACTTCTGAATTGACTAATTCTGCTTCCTTAACTAAACCTTATTTAAAACTGCTTTGCAAAGCTATAGGTTTATGTTCATTTAAACTATTAAAGAATGTGGATTTCGTGCAGAAAAAAAATTGAAATCTCATTTCGGAGAAGCTGTTCACAAATTATTAGCAAAGTATATATTGTCTTAACATAATCATTCTAATTATTATAAAACTCGTCAACTCTAAATTATTATTATTAATAATTATAAATAACAATGGGATTCATAAATAACTTGTTTCTTTGCATAGACATTCATCCTGGAAAGAAACAGTCCATATCATAAAACTGGTAATCTCAAATTTTTAAAACTGTAATTCCTTCTCGTTGAAATAAATGATTTAGATTTGAGATTAATTCCTAGTTTTTATGTTCACACTGTGTGGTGGGTTCGAACCCACTTCCAATTATTGTTATGTTTGTGGAGCTAATGGGAATTAATCCTTCCTATGCTTGTAATAAAAATGGAACTATATGTGCAACACAATTATAATTTATTAATTTCAACGACAAGTGACATTACACTTCTCTGTTCTTAAACAGTAGACAACCTGTCGACCACCAAACAAAATATTTGTAATATTCTTAACTTCACTTAAGTGTAGTAGGATCTTGGACAAAAATCTCCACAGTTCAGTAAAGAAAAAAATGGCCGTCCCCCTAAACTGGCTAAACCTATCACGCACAGCAACCCGTGAATCACAGAACACCGACTAGCATTTCATCCATGAAACCATTATTATATTTGTGGAGAATTAATCTCACTGTTCACCCACAATAAAAATATAAATATATGATTTAAATAATAGATTTGTATAATTTACATATTATACACAGGAATGATTAACTCAATGACAGCGCGCTGGAGATTTTGACAAGTGGTAACATTAATAATTAAATATACTAATGATTATATTTTAATTAATATAATATATTAAATTATATATATTAATGATGATATATATTAATGATTATATAATAAAATGATACAGTATACTTATCCAGAGAAGGTTTAGAAGCTAGGGTACCTTTCAGGTGTTGGAGGAAGAGGAGATATCCTCGCTAGAACCTTCCCAGATTTTAGGTGTGTCCCGTAAACTTTGATTTCCAGATGAACATAACATGATGGTCGTCGAGCTGTGCTATACTTAGATTTTCTCCTCCTAAGAGCCTCTACAGCTCACTTTCCTGTGCTGGGAAGAGTTGTTTGTAACGAGAGGACACTGGGCGGATGCCTGAGAAGGCTCAGGGTACCTTGATCAGGAACGCCTTAAAAAAAACCCAGTGTATTATACACACACATATATATATATATATATGTATATATATATATATATGTGTGTGTGTTTGTAGCTCTAGAGAACCGTCCCAGCAATGAGCTATGTCCGAAAAGGTCCTAGGCGTGCATCATTCTTAGCAAAAATAAGCTTCGTATGCAGACAGGTTTCCTTATACGGCATTATAGACTCGGGGAGCATCTGAACAAGGTGAACTTAATAGGAAGCAATAATATCTGCAGATGTTTTGGGGTAAATGAAGGAGACGGTGATACACTTCCTGACGGACTGCGAAGCGATTATCCTGAGAATATTTAGAAGCTAGGGTATTTATCATGGTTGGGGGAAGTGGAGATATCTTCGCTAGAACCTTCCCAGATTCTAGGAATTCTTAGAGCGATAAACTTTGAAGGAATGCTGCAGGTTGAGAGATCTCATTCCGGTCACAGCAGGCTACAAAAAGAAGCAGGCTATCACGGAAAATATCTCTGATGCTTTCCAGCGCTGCGGAACCAACCACAACATCCGCTAGTATACATTGAATGAGGGCTCCCCCGTCTTTTCTACACACGAATCCGATCGTCTGAACGATGCAGACCAAATCTCCTTGATCTATGAAGTACATAGCCCTCCATTGTCTACAGTCCAATGGAGATGCCGATGGCAAAACTAACCAGCTTGCACTATATTTCCTGGTTAGTACTTCAGTAGTTTATCGATCTCATCATCCATGTTCCTGGGCGCCTCAAATTTGACAACTAGGGATGTCTTGGCAACGATAATGATTCCAGAGGGCACCTGTCGTGACGCAAATATTTGGAACCCCGGCCTCTGAAAATATTCAATTATCAGTACCTCCTCCTCTACACCATATATCTAAATTGTGTTTAAATATGGTTTTAGTTCAAAAACTAAGTTGTGTGCAAGCCCTCCTGCATTCCAAAAAAGTGTTTTTACCAGGAATTTGTTTTGCTGTTGAAAAAGGCCGTTTGTAGACATTCCTAACGTGTGACTTGTTTATTCATAGTGTCGCTAATTAGGTGATTGGACTGCCGGACTAGGCGACAATTATTACTCATTTCGCATTTACCAGATGTAAGTCACCATCACGGTAATGGGGTCCGGATTCATAGGATCCGTAGAACGGAGAAGCAGACATTTTTAATGAATCAAAAGTCAGTCAGTTACTCCTTACCTAGGCTAGACTAGGAATGATGGGTTCGATTCATATAAATAAAGCGACAGCAATACAGTTCAGAAAGTTTGACAAACAACCAGTCAGCAACCTATCTACTTACTTCTTATTACTCAGCCAGTCTGTCTCTTTATTATTCTCTCGCAAACACTACTATTTAACTCCAAAGTACTTGCAGTTTCTGTGTTCTATTCAATCATTATACAGTGTTCAGCATATCATTCTAGTTTATTTCTCTAAAATCCATTCTCTCTCCTTCTCACATCCATTATAATCACCAAGAATATTTTGTATTTAAGTTTCTTTTCTAATTTTATAGATAATTTAAAAAATAATTATTATAATATAATTATATTAATTTATATAATTATTATGAATGCTGCAGGTTGAGAGATCTCATTCCGGTCACAGTAGGCTGCATGAGGTCACAGTGCACTATACCTCACAAATAAAAAAAAAAAAACGATAAAAGAAAGTGAAAAGTATTTCTATATGTGTGTTTGTTATTTTGTTATTTGTCTAATATTAAAAAAAAATGACAGTATACATTTTATTCCATTCTATTTTATGTCCATCGTCAAGTGGAGGTTAACTTAAAATGTTCCCTAAAAGATTAGAGAAAACTCTTGTGAAAATATTCATTACAAAAAAAAAAAAAAATGTTCCCAGATAAAATATTCTTCAATTATTCAAATAAAACCAAGGGCTTCCCCCCATGCCATCCCCCTAACCTATCTTCCTTCTTTAGATTACAAAATTGAATTTATTCAGTATTCTTACCTTTGAGAAATGTGGCAGGCAATATATGATGAGTTTATCTGGAATCTTTGGCTTCTTTTATATGTTATTTAAAGAACAAAATCAAGATGAATGTAAAAGTAATAAATGTAGGCAAAATATATTTTAAAAAAACTACTTAATCCATAATTTGTTAAGTTACTGTTGAGTGCCTTAAGCTTAATATAATTGACACACTCATCCATAAAAAAAAAAAAAAATCTGGTGTGAAACACTTACACAACTTTCTCTTAACTCCAGTTTCTCAAAATTATAATTGACAAATTTTATAGTTTTGTGTATCAAATTTAATAAAAATTCGTCGAAAACTGAAAAAAACTGTTCAGTAAAAGCGCACTTCCGGTTTACAAAAAAGTTCTTGAAACACGGAATTTTGGCCATATATATTTATTTCTAATTAATTATGTTTGGATGATAGAATTGTATAATCATAATATGTATATATATATATATGGATGGGAAAAACATCCATAGATGTTCATTTAAGGACACTATTGGGAGAGGGAAGGGGTTATGGTTTCCTCTAAAGTGCTATTTCAGTTTATTATACAATTCTATCAGCTAAATAATTTTAATTAGAATTAATATGTTACGTATCGAAATATCAAGTTTGAAGAAAATCGGTTGACCGGAAATCGTGACTTTACTGAATAGGTTTTTCGTGATTCTCTCTAAAAAAAATGTCGACGATTTTAAACACTAATAAAAATTGTAAGAGTGAAGAAGATACGCGATTTCGCAGTAAGAGAAAGTCGTGTGCGTGATTCACGGCAATTTTTTTTTTTTTTTTTTTTTTTTTAGTTAAGTATGTTTATATGTATGTAGTGCAATGTATAGTTTCATGAATTATTCGTATGTAAACAATTTTACATTATTTATATTTAACCCAGTTTTGTATTTATTTCTTCAAATAAAAATGTAATAAAATTTTATATTATGTATTTATTACATTATGTTTTTATCAATTTTCTCAAAAAAAAAAAAAATTAATAAAATAAAAGTGCAAAGCCAAATTAAAATTCTTACTTGCGCCTGAAGTTTCTAACAGGTTGGCACCCCTGGTTGGTATAAGTGTTCTTAAAAACAACATTTCGAGAAAAATCTTTAACCTTAAAAGTTTTGTTTATGGAAGGTTATGTTAATAACAAAGTTAGAGGTTATAATTTAGAAAGTTTGCAGAAACTCCATAATTGGGATGCATATAAATTGGTGAGTGTGATTTAGTTCCCTACTAAACTATACAAAATTTAGTCAGAATTTATTATTTAAATGAATAAATTGTATGTAATATTCGTACAATCGATGCACAAATAATATTAATTATAAAATATTATAATATAATGGTGTAAGAAAAAAAAAAATCTTGTGTGAAACACTCAAACAACTTTCTCTTACTCCAGTTCTAAAAATTATAATTGACAAAGGTTACAGTTTGTGTACCAAATTTAATGAAATTTGTCGAAAACTGAAAGAAACTATTCAGTAAAAGCGCACTTCCGGTTTACTGATTTTCTCCACACCCGGAATTTTGGCCAACTATTTATTTCTAATTAATTTCATTTGGATGATAGAGTTGTATAATCAAGTATGATACCACTTTAGAGGAAGCTGTAACCCTACCCGCTCTCCTAAAGTGCCCTTAAATGAATTTTTCCAGAGAAATGTTTTATATAAAAGTTGTAGATCTTTGAATGTTTAGTTTATATGTGAAGTTTCAAGAAAATCGTCAGGGCCTTTTTTGAGAAAATCGCAAAAAAGTGAAAAAATCATATTTAGTAAAGTGTTAAAACAAAAGCACTTCCGGATATCCGATTTTCCTCAAACTCGGAATTTCAACAACATATTTAATTCTAAAGTTTAATACATAAAAGTTGTATTCCTTGTATATGTAGTTGATATGTACGAAGTTTAAAGAGAATCGTCGGAACCATTTTTGAGAAAATCGCATAAAAGTAAAAAAAAAAACAGCTAGTAAAGTGGTACTTCAGGTTAAAGAATTTTGACAGATAACGTACTGCCTGATCCCATGGTGTGACGTAAACGTAATGTCAAGTTAGAACTTTCTACGATTTATCGATTCTGAGCTGTGCTGTTCACAAACACATACACACACACAGAGAGACCATTTTCTAAAAACTACTTTTTTTTGGACTCAGGGGACCTCAAAACGGATATTTCCGGCGAAAACCTCGATATTGAAAATTTGACACGATTACAATACTTCCTCTTACTAGAAGTTAGAGAAAGTAAAATAAAAATGGAACACTTAGTTTAAATGAATAAGATTTATTGCAACAATCTACTTTTAATACTATTCGCTAGCGAAATAATATCTTGTAGTGTTAATTTTTTACACTAAGTCTTGATCTGGATTGATTTAAAAAATAAAAATCTGGTGTGAAACACTCACACAACTTCCTCTTACTCCAGTTATCAAAATTATAATTGACAAATTTTATAGTTTGTGTACCAAATTTAATGAAAGCGCACTTCCGGTTTACTGATTTTCTTCACACCCGGAATTTTGGCCAAATTTATTTTTCTAATTAATTTCATTTGGATGATAGAGTTGTATAATCAAGTATGATACCACTTTAGAGGAAGCTGTAACCCTACCCCTCTCCTAAAAGTGCCCTTAAATGAATTTTCCCAGAGAAATGTTTTATATAAAAGTTGTAGATCTTTGAATGTTTAGTTCATATGTGTAGTTTCAAGAAAATCGTCGGGGCCATTTTGGAGAAAATCGCGAAAAAGTGAAAAAATCATATTTAGATCATATTTAAAGTGTTAAAACAAAAGCACTTCCGGTTTTCCGATATTTCTCAAATTTGGAATTTCAACAACATATTAATTCTAATTAACATTATTTAAATGACCGAATCGTGTAATAACCTGAAATAGCACTTTAGAGGGTAACCTAACCCCACCCCTCCCCCAGAACGGCCCTTAAATCAATTTTCCCAGAGAAATGTTTCAAATAAAAGTTGTAGCTCCTTGTATATGTAGTTGATGTGGCAAGTTTAAAGAAAATCCTTGAGCCATTTTTGAGAAAAACGCAAAAAAGTAAAAAAGTCAACTCGTAAAGTGGTACTTCCGGTTGAGGAATTTTGACAGATAACGCACAGTCAGATCGCATGGTGATACCTAAACGGAATATTAAGTTTCAGTTTTCTACGGTTTTTCGTTTTTGAGCTATGCTGTTCACATCAGACACACACACACACACACAGACCATTTGCTAAAAACCACTTTTTTGGACTCAGGGGACCTCAAACGGATATTTCCGGTGAAAACTCGATATCGAAAATTTGACCCGATTACAATACTTCCTCTTACTAGAGGAGTAAGAGAAAGTAAAAATAATTAAAAATGAAAAATTAAAAAAAGTTGTTAACTTTTTTTAATTTTTCTTATCTCTTAGTACTTGGTATTTATTAACTGCTTGGACATTACTTAGGGCTTTGGAGTCGGTGTGGCATCGATGCAATCAGATTTTGAATAGTCTCTTGTCGAACGGCATCCCATTCTTCTTATAGGGCAATGCGAAGCCGTTCCATACTAGTTGGAGACTGCATAGATATTCTATAATAGGATTCATGTCTAAAGAATGTGTTGGCCAATCGATCGTATTTATACCGGACTTCTTCAAAAAAAAGCGGGTGACAACTCTATCTGTGTGACGTTTGGCGTTACCAATGCATTAGCATGAAACTATCTCCGATAAATAGGGCAATACCTATATGACTGGCTGTAGAAGAAGAACTTCTTCAAGCTTTTGAAAAATTTGGCAGTTAATACATGATGAATTTATTTGTAATCTGCGGCGGGTATATTTTTGGCTTCTTTAATCAGTTACTTAACGAACAAAAAAATCAAGCATTGATCAGATCAACAGTCATTGCACCATTTTTAACAACAATTAACTCGGTTTGGGCCTCCAAACTTATGCCATCGCGTTGAAGAAAATCACACTAAATGCATTTTTACTGTTTTAAATTTTTATTCTCAAAAAAAAGTTAGTAGATTTTGTTTTTAAAGTATTATAAATAACATTTATATTATTTATAAACATAAATAAAGCAAATATAATACAGAGTTATTGTGTTTTTACATAAAAATATGTATATCCCATTTTTTTTTGTGGTTTAGTGTATTTTTCTCAGTTCTTATAAGTTTATATAAGCAAGTGGCCCTATAGCAGCGTTTCCAAAACTAGTATTTTCTAGTATTTTCTGCAATATTTTTGTGCGGCCCACTCTTTTATATAAAACAAAATAAGATTCTCATTTTATAATAATAGCAAACTCCGAGGGAAGGGAATAGCTAAGTGGTTAGCGTACTGGACTCCTACGCAGAGGACTCGGGTTCGAGTCCAGCTGGGCTGCCCTTGGATTTTTTCTTTCTAGGAGCCTCTACAGCTCACTGTCCGGTGATGCGACAGTGTTGTCTGTAACGAGAGAACACTGTCCGGAGACCGGCAGTTTCACTAGAAGGCTCCGGGTGCCAATGATCATAGATGTTGACTCGCCTTAAATTAAAAAAAAAAAAATTAATAATAATAATCTCAATTCGGTCGCTGCATCGCTCAATTAGAACAGCGATTACTATGCAAAATAAATATCATGCGAGGTCTGCCATCGGAAGAACTGAGTTGCCGTGGTCGGAAGGTGGACGTGGTATAGTCAGTATCGCGGGCCTGCATAGTATACAGGTTGTACAGAGCATATTTCTATACTCACCGGGGACTCGAATCTGATCGGTACAGTGATGGCGGCTGATTAGGGGTATAGGCCCTAGAAGGATGCAAGAAGTTCAATACCTTTTTTGTTTCATTGAAGTAAATATTTATATTTTGTCTGTGTACATTTTTTAAGAGGAAGGAAACGCGACCATGCCAAATTTTCGAAACTGAGAGAGAGTGATCACGAAAAAATGTTTGCAGCGAATGGTCTATATATGTGTGTGTGTGTATGTTTTAACAGAATATCTCAAAAACAAAAAGTCGCTATAAGTATTCAAACTTGGTATTCCATTAAGCCATTACCACCGGATCAGCCAAGAATATTTCAGGCAAAATCCATCAACTAGAAATGCGACTTTACTGTACAGAACTTTTTTTGTTTTTGTTTTTCGTGATTTTTTCAAAAACGTCTCCAACAATTTTCTTTAAATTTCGTATACTATCTATACACATAATTATTCATTATTCAACAGGAACTTCCATATTGTTTGTTATACCGAGCAGATGCGAATGGGATTGTGACCCACCCCTGTTCGGTAAATTTAAATGAAAAATAACTTTAAAAAAAATCTCTTTGTGAAAAAATAAATGCCTAAAAATAATATAATTCTAAATTTAGTTTTAATTATAATTTTTTTTTTTTTACGAGAGTCCATATATGTGTTTCTCTTTAATACTATCTTAATCGCCTGAACATGCGGTTAACTCAACTTAGCAACCCCATTACATGCACATATTCGTTCCACATACTTGCATCTCGTGAATCACGCTGATACTTCAAATCCCATCTACCGCGTAAGGATATCTTACCCCTGTAACTTTCTTATTTTTTTTTTTTTTTTTTTTGGAATTATGAGGTGCGGTTTGTTTTATTAAATTCCTTCAAACTTGTACTTTTCAGATTATATTTATAAAACTCTTTAACCGTTAAATCTGTATTATTAACATGCTTTTTTACATTCTCTTTACTCCTAGTACTTGGCTTTTTTACTCCTAGTAAGAGGAAGTTATTGTAATCGTGTCAAATTTTCGATATAGAGTTTTCACCGGAAATATCCGGTTTGGAGGTCCCCTGAGTCCAAAAAAGTGGTTTTTAGCAAATGGTCTGTGTGTGTGTGTGTGTGTAAACAGCGTAGCTCAAAAACGAAAAATCATAGAAAGTTCAAACTTGATATTACGTTTAGATATCACTATGGGATCTGACAATACGTTATCAGGCAAAATTCCACAACCGGAAGTACAACTTTACTAGCTGTTTTTTTTTTTTTTTTTTAACTTTTTTGCGATTTTCTCAAAAAATGGCTCCAAAAAATTTCTTTAAACTTGGTACATCAACTATACATAGAAAGAACTCCAACTTTTATTTGAAACATTTCTTCGGAAAAATTCATTTAATAGCACTTTTGGGGAATTGGTGGGGTTAGGTTTTTATCTAAAGTGCTATTTCAGTTTATTAAACAATTCTGTCATCTAAATAATGTTAATAAGAATTATTAAATATGTTGTCGAAATTCCGAGTTTGAAAAAAATCGGATGACCAGAAATGCGTTTACTTTAACACTTTACTCAATAATTTGTTTCACTTTTTTGCGATTTTCTCAAAAATTGCTCCAACGATTTTCTTAAAACTTCCCATATAAACTAAACATACAATGATCTACAACTTTTATTTGAAACATTTCTCTGGGCAAATTCATTCAAGGGCAATTTCAGGAGAGTGGGAGGGGTGGGGTTATGTGTTTCTCTAAAGTGCTATCATAGTTGATAAAGTATAATTGGATTATAGATTATACAATTCTATCACCCAAACTAACTTAATTAGAAATAAATAGATGGCCAAAATTCCGAGTTTCAAGATAAATTAGTAAACCGGAAGTGCGCTTTTACTCAACCGTTTTTTCTAGTTTTCGACACTACAATTTTAGGTGCCGAGCGATACCCTTACTCCGTATGCTGTGTGGAGAGGTGGAAAATTTAGAACATATAATCATGATTAGTCCAGCTTTTATTCAATAAACTTAGTCCACTAATCACAACTCCATTCAACTACATAACTATTCTCAAGATAGAGGACATAAAAGTGACCGAATTTATCATGGAATATTTAAGTCAAATTGAGGTCAAAATATAGTGTGGCGCTTAAAAGTGTAGTCTTGCAAATTATTTTAATATAAATATTTGTAGGGTTTTAATTTAGGTATAAGTCAAAAGGAATAGAGGAATATCGAGTACTCTACTCCATTCAAGCTCTTAGCTTTGAGTGAAGTATGTTTGGTGAAGATGAAATATAAATTAGATTAGGCTTAATTAGTTTTGAATGAATGTATTTATTAGCATGAAAGTATTTATTGGCGAGAATGGTTTACGTTAGGTTAAGTCTGTATATATGTTTTTATTTTAGGTTTAAGTACAAAAAGGAGTTAGAGGAATATCAAGTACTCTACTCCTATCGGTGCGAATGTTTTTTGGTGTACATGTGTCATTTTAATTGTGTGTGTATCTGAAGTAGGAAAGCATCCCGGTAAAAAACTGAACATTTAGTGCCTTATAGTAATTTAAACAAGATAAAATAGTTTGCAAGCTATGTACAATTAAGAGCTATGGCTGTATGGCGTCAAGGCTAATGCCAAAAAAAAAAAGAAAAAAAAAGACATTACAATTTCATTAAATTTGGTACACAAACTATAAAATTTGTCAATTATAATTTTAAGAACTGGAGTAAGAGAATGTTGTGTGAGTGTTTCACACCAGATTTTAGTTTTTTCAAATGAAGAAAAACGAGACATGTTTTAGTTGGCTACTTGAAGTGTGAAAAAAAGGCGCTTGCGGGTTGAATGTGAGTAATCAATCATTTTCAATATCAACGTTCCCAACATGCACATCCCTTTTCTACCGTAAAAAGCTCGTGAAGAAGGGCATCACTAATGGTACCTGAAATGTAGAACAAATTCTTTAAAAAATAACACTCTCATTCTACGGCCATTGCCGTATAAATTTATATCCTTTTAGAAATTGAGTTTTTATTTAAGTATGTACTTGTTTCGAGATTCCCTTAGTAAGAAATAATGTTTTTAGAGAATGTCTATCTGTTGTGTGTTTGTTTGTATGAAAAAAAAAATCAAACATGTAAAAAACGAAAATTTGCAAGAGCTCCGCATGAACGCATGAAGATTCCATTCAAAATCCGTCAAATGATTATTTTAAACAAAGGATTCAACATTTTCTTTTTACATGATACCTTATAAACATTTTTAAACAATCTTTCATAACAAGTTTTCTAACAAAAAAGAATTATTTTATTTAATATTTTAGAATATTTTATTTAAAATTTAATTGCATTAATGAAAGAACATATTTTACTGTTTATATTGTCATCTAAAAATGAACGTTCCTTTAATCAAGGATTTAATAAAGGGAAGTTTTAATGTAAACACTTATGTGTACGCTTGTGGGTGAAATCTATTTAGTAAACAAACATATTATGTAGGTAGGTAAGTGGTATCTTCTACACTATATTATCAACAAATTGTAATACTCTTAAGAGTTATGATTGTGTTTAATATTAACTATTTATTTAATAAGAATAATTAACTTTTACTCCTTGGTTAGAATTGTTTGTTAGTAAGTTTATTATCATTTTATAGATTATTTTATAGTTTGAATTTATAAATTGTTTATAAGCATAGTATTATTTATGATACAAGAAAATTAAAATTGAAGTTGTACTTATTGAAATGAACAATTTTTATATACAAATAAATAAAAAAATAAATGATGGATATTAATTTGGCAAAAAAACTTTAATAATTAGATAATATTATATTGCAGCCCACATTGATCACTATGTTTTTAGAATAATGACACTTTTTACTTTCTCTTACTCCTAAGTAAGAGGAAGTATTTTGTAATCGTGTCAAATTTTCTATATCGAGTTTTCACCGGAAATATCTGTTTTGAGGTCCACTGAGTCTAAAAAAGTGGTTGTTTTTAGCAAATGGTCTATGTGAACAGTATAGGTCAAAAACAAAAAAAACGCAGAAAGTTCAAACTTGATATTCCCGTTTGTGTATCACCATGGGCTCCGACAGTAGGTCAAAGGTCAAAATTCCTCGACTGGAAATACTACTTTACTGAGTTATTTTTTCTCTCACTTTTTTTGCAATTTTCTCGAAAATGGCTCCAACGATTTTCTTTAAACTTTATATATCAACTATACTTACAAAGATCTACAACTTTTATTTGTAACATTTCCCTGGGAAAATGCATTTAAGGGCACTTATAGGGGAAGGTGGTGGTGGGTTTTCCTCTAAAGTGTTATTTCAGTTTACTATAAAATTCTATCATCTAAATAATATTAATTATAATTAAATGTGTTGTTGAAATTCCGAGTTTGAAAAAAATCGGATAAACGGAAGAGAGTTTTTACTAAAATGTATTTTTCAGTCTTTTGGTATTTTTTTTTTCAGATCTACAGCTTTTATTTAAAACATTTCTCTGGAAAAATTCATTTAAGGACACTTTTGGGGGACGGTTGGCGTTAGGTTTTTCTCTAAAGTGCTATCATAGTCGATTATACAATTCTACCATTCAAAAAAAATTAATTAGAAAAAAAATAGCTGGCCAAAATTCCGAGTTTCAAGAAAATAAGTAAACCTGAAATGCGCTTTTACTTAACTTTTTTTTTTAGTTTTCGACGAACTCCAACGAATTTCAACAAATTTCATACACTAACTACAAAAATTTGTCAATTACAATTTTGAAAACTGGAGTAAGTGAAAGTTGTGTGAGTGTTTCACACCAGATTTTTTTTTTAAAGAATTTTGAGACTTTATTGGTTATAGGGATGGCCTAAAGCATTTGTGAAAGACGTACCCGCATAGAGTCACGCGCTCTGACTAGAATTGGTCAAAGTCATAAAACATTTTGTTGTCTATGATCTAAAAACGAAACCACACAGTTTTGACAATATATTTGAGAATGCTTTTTTTCTTAAATGGTTCCAATTATAGCAATATTAAATTTTTCTTTTAAATAATTTTAATTTATACTGTTCGTTAATTTTGAAATAGAATATTTTGAATGAATCTTTTCACTTTTTCCTGATTCTCATGAAGAAATAAATTTTGCAAATTTAAAACGATATTTTTGATCGATCTTATTCAAACAAAAACGTCCTGCTTGGAATGCTCTCTTTTAAGACAGTGAATAAAAACTTTTTGGGGGCATAAAAAAAATCTGAAAATTATGAAGAAATTATCAATGAACTCTTTAAGTGTTATCAAGTATTAGCTTGTAAAATGGACTTTAAAAATACATTTCTTACATTCCAGTTTTTTTCTATCTCCGAATCTGTATAATATTAGTGGTGAAAAAGGAGAGCGATTTCATCAAGATATTTTTACAAGTGGAAAACACTAACAACGAAATTGGGAATTGTGAAATGCTTGCTGATTACTGTTGGCCATTGTTATGAGAATGTTCCAAAACTGAATACAAGAGAAAAGTGAATAGGGAGATGTTCTAATTAATTGTAATCTTTCATCTATTATTTGATTTATTTCTTGAAGTACAATTTTGTCATAATCGGACGTGTTTGACGTAATTAATTTTTGCTTATTATTTATTGTTGTCATTATAATAAGATAAAGAAAAAAAATTCTATTCATAGTTTAAAGAAATAGTAAAACATTCAAAATTTGGTAGTCTGTTATCTATTTAGTTAAATTTCTCTTCCTTGATTGAAAAAGAAAACTAGGAGCACATTTGCTGGATGTAAGCCAGCAATCAGCCGACTTTTGCTCTGCTCTAACATTAGTCCTTTAGTAACCTAAAAAAGCAAAATTCGGCTATCTGATAATTAACTAATCTAAACATCGTATGAAAAGATTTTTATGACAAAAAAAACTGCTTTATTCAGATCATTAGTCCTCTTATGGAGAAATAAGGACAAGAAGAAGATGAACTTTATTTTACATTGTACGAAACATAGAAATTCTTACTGCTTATATATTTACAATAAAGAGATCATAAGTTCTTTCGACAGTCAATGGGTCGTCTCGTTGTTGTACAAAACAAAGCTTCCAAGTTTAAAATAAATAAAATGGACCCTGACATTCTAGCATTACCTAGAGTTACATTAATATGATTTTTATTATTTATATTCTGCTTATAACTGCTAATGCTTTTTTGATATTTTAAAAAATATCCACTTTTCATCAGTTCCAAAAATCGATCATTTTTTTTGGATTTAGCAGCAAATTTTGGCACAGAACGGCAAGCTATTTGGTTTGGAAGGCTAAACAATTCATGAAGATCTGATCTTGCTTTTAAATTTCGGACAGTCATTTATAATTAATTCTTGATCATATGTCATACATTCGAATCCTCTACATTCACAAGTATGAAATACGATCTGTTTTTGGCTCAACTTGAAAAATGTTTTAAACCAAAACGCTGTCATATTTTGGGGTATCCCCTCCTCTTCAGATTGAGAATCATAATTTTTTTTCTTCGGACTTATTGGTTGCAGATTTAATAGCAAATAAGAGATAAAAGATGTTTGCTACTTAATTGAAAGGATTAGTTAAAGTAAACATTTATATAAATATAAACCGCAGACAGTGACGTTCGTTACTATCAGTTTTGTTGGATTATTTCAAAAGTAGCCTTATAGAGAGTGACAAGGACATTTTTATAATGTTGTATCACCAACTAGGCTATTTAAGTAATTGTTTTTATTTCATCCAGTATTTAAGTGTAATGGTTTCGAAACAATATGTCGCTCCACTTTTCGAGGATGGGCAGTTTTTGTTACCATAATATACGCCTTGAAATGAACATATCACCTTGTAAGCAGTTGCAAAAAGTTGTAAATACATCTTGAAAAGATTTATAAGTCACTTTTAATAGTTTTAATCATAAGCAGATTCAATTTAAAAACTAATACAGAACTTTATGATCTCTTGATCTTCAGCAAGAGGAACCGTAATCTTGCTTGTTTCTTATATAAAACAGCACAAATAATAGATTTAAAAAAAAGAAACCTTTAGGTCAACAGTCCACGATAAAACCAAGACGTCAGACGATGATTTTTGATTGGAGCGTGAGATTACCACGCCACGGTTCCCACTGCTTTTTAGTTCTGACCTTCGCTACTAAGTTCGCTACTGACTGCACAACTCTTCACTTTGGTTCACGATACTGGGGGTCAACACTGTTATTACCTCTCACGAGAACTGAACATGGAATTCTTGCTCCGAAGGCGAGTGCGCTATCCTCTAGAATATCGTGGGAGGAAAATAATAGATTATACCTTCTTTTAAATCGCTTTCATAGAATTGAATATCGAAACGTACCATTCTTTAGTCAGATTAAACTTTTTTCTTGGAACAAATTTTACCTTTTCACCTTTTCGTCTTTTACCTTTTTAATAATATAAAAGCGATTCTTGGGAATCTGTAGGATAAACCATTGTGGCGCCTGCAACTTGCGGCTCTTCATGAATCTATCAAAAATCGCGGTAGAGAACAGTCTCTGCTGCGTGCAAAGGATTCCAAGCGGTTCTTATTGTATAGTGCGCTGTAGGTGGTTAAGGGCGAGTTTGGTGTGTTCTTCGGACCCGAAACGCAAAGCTTACTGAATCTAGTGGACATGAGTCTCCTGTTTAAGTTAAGGGGGGAATTATTACACTTGAATTGTGTACCGTGGCTTCTGAGGGATGAGGCTAGTGAGTTGTGTGCTATGTGTAATTTGGGGCTTAGAGAGAACATGTTCCATTTCTTAGCGGTATGCCCTAATGTATATAACTCATGCCTCATATGTTTATAACTCGTATTTTGGGTACTCCTACGCTCAGTGTCGGTGAGGTTGTTGGCGCGTTGTCCTCCACTGATTGCCTTCCGATCCAAAGGTTCACTCGCCACGCATTAAAGTTAAAGTCACATTATTACTAGCTCTCTTCTTTTTCTCTTTAAATTGTATTGTAATAAGACTCTAGTGGGTGCGTATCTAGTTTTATCTAGTTTTTCTTTATATAGAAGCCCGTTTTTTATTGTAGTATATCGTAATAAGATTATTGTAGTGGTTTTCTTTTTTTGCTTTTGTAGTGGAATCGTTCCTATGGTACGTAGTAGATGTCTTGAAGAGAGCGGAAGTTAGTTTAGAGATTTTTGGAAGTTAGTGCTCAAATTACTAACACTGAATTTTATTTTTACAATAATTTAAACGTGAGTAATGGTAACTATTAACATGAAATACTTAGGAATAAATAAGAGATAAACAACTAATAATTTAAAAATGATTAAAATAAATAAACTAAGATGCACGACTATGAAATAAGTATAAGTAAAACCTGTATAGGGACGCGGAACTGCTGCTCGTATAACGATGTACTCGTATAATCTAATGGCGTAGTCTTGTATATTAATCCCCTCTTCCAATGGGGCGAAGTTTATATTAGTGTTAGCAACACTCACACCAAGATATCTGTCCTAGTGTGCGACCTTGGTTAGTTCGGTGACCAGTGATTTAGGTCAGTGGCCAGCTTTATCGGTGCTTGCTTTGATGTGAAGTATTGACCCTTGTATTGAAAAGGGGCTTTGTTTGTTTGGCCGCGGCCTTGTCTTGAAGACAGCGGCCGGCTAGGCCACTAGTTATAAATTATCTTTTATTCCTGCCATCTTTTGTGAAGATAGCAGCTGGCTGGAACCACTTTGACATTGCTATGACTTTCATGTGCCATTACACTTTTTATATATATATATCCATTTGTTTTTTGCATTATATAGAAGCCCATATTAAGTTTGTTTGTTGTTGCTTAAGTTTGTTTTATTATGCTTCATTTATAGTTGATCACCTTTGTATTTCATTGATATATTATTTTTATAGAAGGTTTTTCTTTTTGTTGTGGTGGTTGGTTCCGCAGAGCTGGAAAGCATCAGAGACATTTTCCGTGGTAGCCTGCTTCATTTTGTGGTCACCGACCGGTTTCGGGCGTTCGCCCATCTTCAGGATGCGTTTTTCAGACAGTGTGACAACAAAGACTTGCACAGAACAAACTTAGTTTACACACTTTCTTTCGTAAACGTAACAAATATGTATAGCATCAAATTGACTTACACTTTAATTATTCGAACTTTATAATGTTATATATGATAAGAGATTATGGTAAGGTTTCAAAGCTAAGGTTATTTAAAGATTTTCTGCAAAATTATTTATACGTAATGGACAAATACATTCTGAGAAATTAATAAAGTTCTTATTGCATCTATCTCTACAGAGGATTAGCTCAGTGGTTGGTGCATGGAGGTCTCGGGTTCGAGTCGAGAGAGAGCAGTGTGTAAACTAAGTTTGCTCTGTGCAAGTCTGTGTTGTCACACTGTCTGAAAGGGCATCCTGAAGATGGGCGAACGCCCGAAACCGGTCGATGACCACAAAATGAAGCAGGCTACCACGGAAAATGTCTCTGATGTTTTTCTTTTTCTTTGGTTCTTTTTGTGAGAAAATTATCATTTAGAAGTAAACTCCGACAGACGGCTTTTGCCATGCCTAGTAAATACTATGTAATTTCATATAGATTTAGCAGTATGTAAATCCTGCTCTTTGTATGTTTTTTCTTCTTTTGTCTTTGTCAAATAAAACTATTTTATAATAAATAATATAAAAGCGATTCAACGCCCAGTTACAGGAATCTCTCCCTTTACCAGCTCTCGCATTGGCAGAGGATATAGCGTCCCTTCCTCAATCATTTAATACTTGCAATGATCCCTACCAACCAAATCCAATAGGCTAATATGCTTCCTAAGCTTTCAGCAGCCGGTCAACAGACCATCCCCTAAAAGATATGCTACCCTAGTTCAGCAGCCTTGTTTTAAGCTTTGGCAAGAATTTCCTGATAAACTTTTTCACTTGCTCATTGCCAGTAGTATTCTACTATCAGGCCACTGTTTTGCTACAAACTCAGGCTATAAAAAATCTGATTTTTGTCACTGAGCTGGGAGCACTGCAAAAAGTTTCGGGACCCATAAAAGTTTCTAAACTTTCTACGTCAATCCGTCTACTTTCCCTTTGCTCATATATATTTTTGTTGAGTTATACCAGCCAAATAGAACATATAGGTAAATGATTTAGGTAATTATTTTGTATTCCATCAATAATAGATAAAAGAATTTAAACAGCTGGGCGGCTTACTTTTCGACTTAAGATGACAGTTATACACCTAAAAAATATACCTAGAAAACGGACATATCCCGTTGAGAACCAGTCAAAACATTATAAGTATATTTTTTTAAACAATTATAAATGGCTGAATTGTTCACACCTTCATCTATTCCTACAGAGGATTAGCTCGGTGATTAGTGTACTGGACTTCCACGGGGAGCTCTCGGGTTTGGGTCCAGCAGTGCTGCTCTTAGATTTTCTCTTCCTTGGAGCTTCTACAGCTCAATGTCCGGTGACGGGTGTTGACGCGTCTTAAATTGAAAAAAAAAAAAATATCTATCTCTACAGCTTGGATCAGTTGCAAAATGTCACAAGAGACACAACTTGCAACATGGCATAAATACTACATTAAAGGCAACACCAATGATAAAACTGCTATCAAATTCAATCCTCTACTTCCATAGGTATATATTGCAACAAATATGTATAGCATCAAATTAACCTAAACTTTAACCATTCGATTATGATTAATTTATGTAAATTTAAAGAACAACTTTATAACGTTATATATGATAAGAGAATATGGTAAAGTTTCAAAGTCTACGGTTATTTAAAGATTTTCTATAGAATTATTTATACCTAATGGACAAATAAATTCTGAGAAATTAATAAAGTTCTTAAGGTTTTTTTAAATAACAGATAAAGATAAAAAAAAAAAAAAAAGAAGGGAAAAAATGCACAACCGAACTCTAGAGCATCTCAATTTTCTTATAATAAAATCCAATATTAATTTCCTAGCGATAGCAGCCGCACAGAGGGTGTTGTTTAGAACAGCAGAGTGGGTTGTCGTCGCCGACCTTACAAGACACCAATAATCAGAAGATAAAAAATGCGAAATTCCCAGTGACTTGGCTGCTATGATGAGAGGGGATGTGCAGATAGATAGCTAAGGGAATCAAGGAATTTCATCATAGACTGTAGAAGTGGAAAAGTGAGTTCCTTCTCTACCAAGTAGATAGGGGTAGTTGTTTAAATGAAGGCATTTATATCTTGCTAGTTCCATGTCCAACGATGGAAATGTATATCACCATTTTTTTTTTGTAAATGCTTGCTTTTTTGACTTACTCCACTAATTTAATAAGCTGCCATTTTCTTGGTGATATTGTATCATTTAATCTTCCGCTCAATGAACTTTTTCAACGATAAAATATGCACTTTAATACTATAAAAAGACTAATAATCAATTTCACATGTAGTTTATTCAGTTAATTCTAACTTCTGTTTATTTCACATTTAATTAGAACCATAAGGCTATGTCCACACTGGTGCGCTTTCCTTTTCCCCTTCCCTTTCAACTTGCGCTTCCTCTTTCTATTTCAACATGCGTCACGCATGCTTTCCGCGCATGCCTCTTGACGCATTCAATTTGTTGTCCACACTTAATCATCTGTTCAGTGTGCATTTTATCGATGGATTCAGAATGGTTAGTATATAATTTTGAATTTATGTTCCATAAAACTGTTTGTTGGCGGTAATCCTCTATGAAATCAAGTGTCCCTTCATTTGCAGACATGTCGGAGATATTTTTAATTAATAATAATAGTTTAATTACCATCAATTTAATAATAAAATTATTATTAAAATAATAATTAAATAATATTTAAAATTTATAATATAATATATAACCTATAAAATAATCACACACTATGAGCGAGATTAAAATGACGTATAGAATGTTGAACGAAAATCCAAGTAGTTGGATTTACGTGCGCTATTGGTTGCGTCATGAAAACAAATGCCTATTCATCTTCAATGAGGCATGCAATAACGCATGCCTTTCATTCATCACACCGTGCGCTACGACGCATGCTCTGTTGAAAGGAAAGTTGCACCAGTGTGGACATACCCTTACTCCTAGTAAGAGGAAGTATTTTACAATCCTGCCAGATTTTCGAATTTCGAGTTTTCACTGGAAATACATGTTTTAGGGTCCTGTGAATCCGAAAGAAAAACTGTTTTTAACGAAGGGTGTGTTAACAGCTGGGCGGCTTACTTTTCGAGTTAAGATGTCAGTTATCACCTTAAAATCTACCTAGAAAACGGACATACCACGTTGTAAACAAGTGCAAAACATTGTAAGTATATTTTTTTTTAAGAATTATAAATGGCTGAATTGTTCACACCTCGATCTATCTCTACAGAAAATTAGCTCAGTGATTAGTGCACTAGACTTCCACGGGGAGGTCTCGGGTTTTGGTCCAGCAGTGCTGCTCTTAGATTAAACTAGGGTGCTTATTCGGTCTTAGACTCTGAGGGGGTGTGTTTTAACAGAATATCTTAAAAAGCGAAAAGTCGCAGGAAGCTCAAACTTGGAATTCCGTTTACTACCACCGGCGGCATCAGACACTTAAGTTTTTCGGGCAAAAATCTATCAAAGAGGTTGGGCAACTTTACTGTATGTTTTTTTTTCTTTCATTTTTTTCTTAATTTTTTTGAAAACCGCTCCAACAATTTTCATTAAACTTCGTATATTATCTATAAAATAAATAACCTATCACTTTTATTTTATTCCATTCATTCAATCGCCTATGGCAAGAATTATAAAGAGGCATCTCTTATATTTCTATTACAGTGGGTAATAAAAAAAATCCATATTTTTCTACTTCTTCCTCCCGGACAGGAGGGGCAATGTCAAAGAAACAGGAAAAAATGAAGAGTATAAGGAAGTAAAACGCATTTTTACTATATTATTAATTAAAGATATGTATTTGTTGTGATAGGGACCGCAGTGCTAGAAAGCAACAGAAATATTAGAGCTGTTTTCCGTAACAGCCTGCTTCTTTTTGTGGTCATCGACCGGTTTCGGGCGTGTGTAAACTGAATTTGCTCTGTGTAAGTCTGTGTTATCACAATGTTTGACAAACGTATCCTGAAGATGGGCGAACACCCGAAACCGGTCGATGACCACAAAAAGAAGCAGGCTATCAAGGAAAATATCTCTGATGCTTTCCAGCTTTGCGGAACCAAGCACAACAATAAAAATTTTATCCGTGATAGCCTGCTTCAGGGAATCTATTGAGCCATAGCCGAAGGCTAATAGTGGGTCTACTAACAAGGGTCCGTAGGCTGAATAGGCAAATGCATCAATTACTGTTACTGCAGAATTTTTCTTCCATTTTCTCGTAAAAAGGCTTCAAGATTGTTCTTTAAACTTCGTATTAAACCCATAAATTATCACTTTTAATTACCCACAACCTGTCACTTTTATTTGTATATTGTTTCCAAGAAAAGCGATTTTTTGCAGGTACTGGTGGTGCTGTAATTTGAAGCTATTCTCTAAAAATGTCATTTCCATAACATGTTTGATTTGATGTAATGGTTTTAGGCATGAGCTTGTATGTAACTGGGAAAGTCCTCAGTTCGAATCCCGCGTATATAACTGCTAAATTTAAATTAGTTTAAAAACGGTTAATAGTAAAGTATGTGCTTACCCATTCACAACACCTAATTTGTTGTTAGCTGCGACGGTAAGCCTGCCTGAAAAAAAAGAAGGATAGGCATTACTTTACTTTTTAAGGAAAAATAAAATCCCTGTTAATGTACTTAAGTTGTTGGAAATCGATTAACCGGATTTCCTCGAAAATGCATCCAACGATATTCTTTAAAACTTGAATTTTTTTTTACTCTTACTAATAATTAAGAGGAAACATCAGAGACATTTTGCATGATAGCATGTTTCATTTTGTGGTCATCGACCGGTTTCGGGCGTGCGCGCCTATCAATCAGGATATTTTTGTTGAACATTGTATGTAATAACATACGAGACTTGAACAGAGCAAATACAGTTGATACACTCAACTTGCTCTGTACAAGTTTATGTTATTACACTGTTCAACAAAAACATCCTGATGATGATTGGGCGAACGCCCGAAACTGATCGATGACCACAAAAAGAAACAGGCTATCAGGGAAAATATCTGTGATGCTTTCCAGCTCTGCGGAACCAAGCACAACAATAGAAATATTATCCGTGATAGCTTCAGGGGATCTATTATAGCCGAAGGGATATAAGGCTAATAGTGGGTCTAATAACAAGGGTTCGTAGGCTGAATAGGCAAATGCATCAATTACTGTTACTTGCAGACAACGCGTTATGCCAGTTCTGCAAGATCGAGGAGGAAATCCTAGTACAGATACTTTGTGAGTGTGCTGGCCTGATGTGGACAAGGTTTTTCTTCAACTGGGTACAAGTAATCCCGAAGCCACGAGCTTCATGACGGAACCACTTTCAGCTTTGCCGGGACTGATTAAGAGGGCGAAGTTGAAGGATGTGCTATAAGCCTAGGGGATCCACAATAGACCTGCTTCATTTTGTGATCATCGACTGGTTTCGGGCGTTGGCCAATCATCAGGATGTTTTGATAAAACAGTGCGATAACTTTAAATAATAAATTACATTAAGTATATATTTTGAATTTACTAAATATAATATATTCTTTGTTATATGTTTACAATACCATGTTTTCCAATTTTTGTCCCAAATACGTAATTAAATCCAGAATAAAGTGTATAAAGTGATAAGTTTTTAAGTTAGTTTCCGGGTAAACAGCAGGGAAGTTTCTAGTAATCAATCTTTCTTTATTGTAAAAGGGTTACACAACATATTGCTGAACCCCATACTACCATTGAACAGACCTAGATTGTTAAGCTGGTAAGAAATCTATTTCAGAATTCTAACCACGTTTTTTTTGTTTCTTCCTTCCATCTGTCAAACTTATTATATTTATACATTTGGTTAACGCTTCGCTAGTGAAGCCACATTTCCATATCCCTTTTTTTCTGCCAATTTTTAATCCATTTACTATTTTTCTTTACTACTCACTGGATTTGTTTAATTTTTTATTTAATCCAAATTAAATTTAATGTTATTTGAATGCATAAAGTTCTATTGAAATCCTCATCGAACTTTTTAAAGAGTTCATTTTTCTTCTTACTTGGTCTGTGACCATAAGAAGAAGTGCAGTGAAAATAAATGAAAAGAAAAACCCATTATTATAGAGAAATTTATGTTTTTACAAGCCTATCTTCCTATATACAATTGTAAAAACTAGAAAATTTTAATACTCGATGAACTGATTAATTAAGTAGAGTAAAGAAGCCTATTTTTTTCAGGCAGGGCGACGGAAGCACCCTTATTTTACCATTAACATTTTTTAAACGAATATAAAATTTATCAAGTTATACGTGGGGACTCGAACTGTGGATCTTCCACTTTACAAGCCTATGCTCATAACCACTACACCAACACCCATCCAAATTGATTAATTATTTTTGATGTATAGTAATTGAGGATTTGGTAATTAAATTCTGAAGAAATACTCAGATACAGTGGGACTTGCAATAGCAAAATTGAAAAAAAATTATTCTGAATAATTGAAATCTGGAGAGGCCATTCTTATAAGCGCTTAATAAGTTTTGGCTTTTAGTATTAAAGGAAAATAGAATTCCAACATCGAGATACGAAGAAAGAACCGAAGGAATATTACATAGGAAGCCCAAGGAATTTTTGATAAGTAATGAAAAGAAGCAAGAAACTGCTTCAGCTCTACAGGACATTAAGAAGCTGCGCAAATATTTGAAGAGGCAATATATAAGTTAGTACATAAATATATAATAATTTAAGGTTAAACGTCCTTTTTGTCTTCATTTCCTTGAGTGTTATTACTACTGGTAAATTAAATATTAAATATTGGAACATCTGGAACTTATTGTTTCAGCGAAATTGCTACTCAGACAATTGCTATTTGGACCCTTGTATTCCTAAATATTGCTCACAGAATAAATAATAATCGTTACTTATAATAAAAACTAATATAATCAGAAGTAAGATATCTCACAGGGAAGGGATTAGCTCAGTGGTAGTGCGCTGGACTAGCAACGCGGAGGTCCCGGGTTCGATACCAGCTGCTGACCTTAGTTTTTTTCTTTTTCTAGGAGCCTCTTACAGCTCAATGTCCGGTGATGGACAGTGTTGTCTGTAACGAGAGAGCACTGACCGGCGGCTGGCAGTGCACTGAGAAGGCTCCTAACTTTGGGAAATGCTATATGGGCCCAGAAGGGCTTCTTTGGATAGCATAGGGCTTGGTGACTCCCCACAGACAATAAAAAAAAAGATATCTTACTCTATGAAAATATTCGTGCTCTAGCTAGACGTCAGGAGTATCAATTAAATTACTTAATAAAAAAAAAAAAATCACATAATTGAACATAGGTAAAAAAAAAAAGTGGTGTGAAACACTCATACAACTTGCACTTATTCTAATTAATACAATTTAATTAAGCAATTTTCTTTGAAATTGCTACGTTACAATGTTTAGTTAGATTGGCCATAAAAATGATGGTGGGGATATAACTTTTATAATACCTGACAAGCCTTATGTGGAGCACTCTATTATGTCAAAACTAACAAAGCTTGTGCAAAATTTAAATTTAAACTAACTTTGTAACCGTTAGATTTATAGTTCTGGATAATTTATGGTTCAATTTAAAAAAAAAAAATCGTTACAAAACGTTTTCGAGAAAATTCAAAACAACTTTCTAGGCTTGCATCTCCAAAAGCATGAAAGTTAACAGATTTTCTTTGAATTTGAAATTCAAGCATTGCTTCTAATGTTCCTAAAAAAATATATATATTATATATAAATATATAAATATATATGTGTTTTTATTAAAATAAAACAAATATTTAAATTATGTTTAAAAAAATGGCGAGTTTAAATTTTAAAGAAAGTTATAACAGCGAGTAGTTTCCCAGACACTTTTCTTAATTTTATAATGCAGTTTATGTTGATTATATTATAAAGTTTACAATAATAATAATAATAATAAAGTTTACAAAAGATGTAGGTTATTCTGTTCATGATATCAAACTAACTAGGAGGCGATTGAATGAATCTTCTTTCATATGAATCACAGCACTAGCTATTGACCTAAAGAAATCAAGACTGCTTATAAAATGTAAATTTTATTATGCTTTGAAAACGCAGATTTAGTAAATTGTTCCGTCTCTTTTATCAGTCCATGACAGTGTAATTGAGAAATTTATTTAATTTTTAAAATACTTTTTCCATTCATTAATGAATGTATTTTTTTTTAAAAATGATTATAATAAGATTTAATGAACCATTTTTAGACTCCAAAAAAAATGTCTTAATTGAAATGTCTAATTTAACATTTCGGTTACTGTGGCCATTTAATAAAAAAAAAAAACTTAAGATTATGTTCCACAGATAATGTAGAATTCCACATTAAACAAAACGTCCCTTTCATTATATTCAAGTATAGGATTGGTGCAAAAATAATGCAGGTTTTTATATGCCAAAAAAAAAAATTATTATAATTTGTATAAAACTAAGATTATTTATTCAAAATATGTTCCATCATTATCAACACATAGTTGCAACGTGTCAGAAGCATTTTTATTCCAGTTTCTAAAAAATCTTTATTTAAACTCTCAATAAACTCGTGGAAGGCATTTTCGGTTTCACTTCGGTCCCTAAAATTTTTTCCTCTTAAGAAGTTGTCCAAATGTCTAAATAAGTGGAAGTCCGTCGGCGAGAGATCGGGGGAGTATGGAGGGTGCGGAAGTGTTTCATATTTCAATTCCTGAAGTTTCCTGAGAGTTGGCATTGCGATATATGGCCTGGCGTTATCGTGAAGAAGAATTGGTCCTTTCCGATTCACCAATGCTGGACAAGATTTTGCAATTTCCTATGCATTTTGTCAATTTCTTGACAATATGTTTCAGCCGTGATTGTTTCGCCAGTATTTAGGAAGCTGTAATGAATAACACCTGCAGTAGACCACCACACTGTCACCATTACTTTTTTCGGGTGCAGGCTTGGTTTCGCGAAATGTTTTGGTGCTTCCTCCTTGTCCAGCCACTGGCCTGACCGTCTCCTGTTGTCGTATTGGATCCATTTTTCATCACATGTCACGATTCGATTAAGAAATGGTTCATTTTGGTAGCGCAACAGAAGAGAATTGCAAATTTCAAAACGCCGATGTTTTTGGCTCTGGGTCAATTCGTGAAGTACCCACGTGTCGAGCTTTTTAACTTTACCAATTTGTTCGAGATGGCGAACGACTGTTGAGTGGTCAACACTAACTTCTCTCGCAAGGTCCCGAGTGGTTTTGCGAGGGTTATCTTCCACCAATGCCCTAAGATGGTCGTGAGCAACAACAGAGGGCCTACCGCGACCTTCCTTGTCTTCGAGATCAAAATCTCCAACACGAAATTTTTGGAACCATCGCTGCACTGTACATTCACTGATGCTTCCTTCACCCCAAACAACATTGATGTTACGCGCAGTTTGAGCCGCATTTCGACCAAGTTTGAACTCGTAAAAATAAATTTGACGAAAATCTTGTTTTGACATGGTGAATATCGGAGGTCTTAACTCATACAAAATGGAACACAAACAAAACTGATATTTGAGGAAAAACAACATTAATAAACATTGTTTATAATCCATTACCTAGACTGGAGGATTATCTTTGTTTACTTGGCAAGCAGAAGTAAACAAAAGATGAAAGTTCAAAAACCTGCATTATTTTTGCACCAACCCAATACAACAATGCATTAGTACAGAAACAGCTACTTTACACATCAAAAACTCGTGATCCTTCAAGTTCAGTGTCAAACCTGGCTAAATCAACAATTATCATGGGCACTTTCAATTGATAATAAATTTTCTCATATAAAAAACTAATCTCTTTATAGATATATTTATATCAATTAAATGTATAATAATGATGCATATCCATTCATTCATATTTATAATATAACTATTTCCATTCATACATATTCACCCGTCCTCACGCGATGGTATAGTGGCTAGCGCACTTGCCTTTCGTGCGAGAATTTAGGTTTTGATTCCCTTGAGGGCAAAATCGGTGTTCACCCAGCTTCGTGATCTAAAGTGGGAAGCTACAGTTAGTAGCGCCCTAGGTAGCGAAGGCCGGAATTAAACGGATTGCTTACCACACGCCCCCTATTCAAATCGCCGTCTGGCAAGCCTTGGCCCTTCATGGGCTGTTGCGCTATAGGGTAGGACATATCCCATTAAAATTTTATAATATAACTAAAACAATAATTTTAAAACAAAAATCGGGAACAGATAAGATTAGCTCAGTGGTAGCGTGTTGGACTCACACATGGACTTCTCGAGTTCGAGTCCAGTGCTACCCTATAATGGATATGGGAAGGAGAGAGAATTAGAGAGACTGGATTTCAGAGAAATAGTTTCGAATATATTATGCTGAACACTGTGTAATGAAAGAAACGCACAAACTGCAAGGATTTTACAAGTATATAGGATGTTAGGTAGCAAGAGATATAGAAAGAGACAGACTGAGTGTGGAAGGTTGTTGAAGGAATAAAAGATTCCTGAGTGGTTGTTAACTGGTCGTAAACTGTTATAAAACTGTCTTCAACTGTACTGTGGTTCTCTATTTATATGAATTGAAGTGTTCCTTCCTAGTCTGGCACAGGTGGGGAGTAACTAACTTTTTTGATTCATTTTTTGTATTTCTCCGCTCTTCAAATCGTATGAATCTAAAATGATTCAGATTCCATTACATATGCTTAGCTTTTTGCTTCCAAGGCTAACTGTCCGGTAATGGACAGTGTTATTCTGTTACGTTAGAACACTCTCCGGGCGTCAATGACCACAGATGTTGATGTGCCTTATATAAAAAAAAAAAATTAAAATACAAATGGGATTATAATCCAGGATTAAACAAAAATCTAGCTAATAAACCATTTATGCTAGTTATAAATAGTGAACATCTATGTATTTTATGCGTTTATTTTGTTTGAGTTTAATGAGCTATTTATTCTGTTATTTAACTTATGTCCAAGCACTCTAATATCCATTGAATTTTATTTTCTTTTTATTTATTATTTTCTGTGAAATATATTTTATATGTTTGTGTATTACATACTGTTTGTAGTAGTGTTATATAGAAAAATAAGTAAATTACAAAATAAAATCTATGATCTCAATTCTTCCAACAAATACCAAGTAAGTTGTGATGGAAGTAGCATTGGGAAAAATAGTTTAGTGAATTTTGACAATATTTTAAGTGAAATAATTTTGGAAAATAAAATAGTGAATTTACCTTCAAAAAATAGTGTATTTTAGAGTCAGGTACTATTAAATTAAGGTCAATGCTATTGAAGAGACAAAAGTGACAAGAATCCGTTAGGGTAAGACAATGCCACTTGGCCAACTGTTTTTTACCCCCGCTAGAGCAGAGCATTCTTTAAACAATCTAAATTCTGCACTCAACCAGCCCAGTCTGAATTAGACATTGAACTAGAACATTTGTATCAGGAATCGCTCTCTTAGCATCAGTGCCAGTTATAAGAGTGTAACATTTAATCTAGATAAATAATTCATTTAATTAGCTTATTACTGTGGTATTATAAATTATTTAAATTCATTTAGAGAATAATATATTTATTTCAAAAACAGTGGTGATCTCTTGCTCATTTCTAATACTTCTCTTTCTTTAAAACATACACACAAGCCCTTTACAAATCGCTCTTGCTACACGCTACTACTACTACTACAAACATACAACAACACATCACACCAACAACATTTCAAAGTGTAAATATCAGCAAATGGGACACAGTTTTCCATGCTGACTTTATGTTATTCTTTGTTAAATATATGTCAGATAAGGATTCGCAACTCTAATTTTAAAATGGTTTGTATTCCTCAGACAGTGTCTTCATCTAGACAAAACAAGAATATTCTAAAGATTGGTAGAGTAATGCTCTTCAAAACCAAAGGATGTTATTCTAGTCTGAGAATCAGGAGGAATGAACCACTGTGAGTTACGCTGGCAAGATATATCTTAAACAGAGTTGTGACCATAGAGCATCCATGCTTTAATCTTTTATTTACAATGAAGAGAGTACCTACCCATCTTTATCCTATACATATTATTTGCCTGTATTTTGTGGAATAACCGAAATAAATCTTAGCTCTATCCTAACATCTTTCAAAAAATTCCATCTTTTAGAATGCCAAAGATTGCTTCTTAGAACATTATTGTAAGCCTACTCCAGATCTCTATCTAAGTTAAAAAATATAATTCTACATTTCTAGATTTACAATTTTCAGTGACCTGCCTCAGCACAAAGATATTAGCCTACGCAGGATCGTCCTACATTAAACCCACATTGACCTACATTATTCTGGAGTGCAATAATTAGCCTCTAATTTATTTCTTAAACACTCTTATAGCATTTTGGCAACATAATCCTCGATAATTTTCACATTTACTGTAATACTGTTTTCTAAAACTTTCAAAATTAAAAAAAAAAATATCGAAACAATGGACATTTTGTTTTATTTATTTGAAATTCAAAAGACCAATATTCATGCAATTAATACAAAAAAAAAAAATTAAAAATTGAATTTCAGAAAAACAAGATGGTTAATATATTACTTTACATATTTTTGCAAAAACCCTATTTATATTTCTCGGTTAGTTTATTTTATAAACAAGAACATTATTGCAAATCATAACAAGTCAGAAACTCAATATCCGCTCTATCTTGGCTTATCCAATACCCCCCACTTCTTCTATAATAAATCCTGCTAAAGACCAACACTTCTCCTTTATTTAGTTATCCTCTCTCTCTCTCTCTCTCTCTCTTAGTTACTATCCTTTACGTGCTTTCTTACCCTTTCATAGAATTACCAAACTATATGGCTTTTAACCAACTTTTAGTGATAATCATTGCACATGTTCAAAACAAACAACGAAAAAATGGAAAAAAAAAGAGTAAACCATGTACTTAAAATTAACTTATATCTTATTTTAAGGTTCAAATAGTAATTTGATGGAAAATCAGACGCAAAATCTGTAATATGGTTTCAGAAATAACATTCTCATATTGTAGATACTTTTCATTTTCTCTTACTATAAAAGACTTTGTTGACCATTGATGAATCTATGTTATGAAGAAATTTGGTGAGGATCGGTCAAGAAAAAAAAACATACAATTATGCCAACGTTTCGACAGAGTTTCCTGTCTTTATCAAGGCTTTATTTAATCTATAAAAAACAGTACAATGAGGAACAACAATGCATAAATAATACTGTAAATTGTAGAATAATAATAACAAAAACAAACAAATAAAAGAAAATTAAAAAAATAAAAAATAAAAAAATAATAAATAATAATAATAATAAAATATAGTAATATAAATAGTAAGTTTAATATATTTTTTTTTTTTAATTTCCTTTTTTTTTTTTGTTTGCTTTTGTTTTTTTTATTTTATTCTGCATTTTACAGTATATTATTAATGCATTGTGGTTCCTCACTGTATTGCTTTTTTTTTTTAGATTAAAGCCTTGATAAAGATAGGAAACTAAGACGAAACGTTGGCATAATTGAATGTTTTTTTCTCAACCGATCCTCAACAAATTTCTTCATAACATTATTTTCTCTTACTAAGAGGAAGTTTTGCGTTCGTGTTCGTAAAAATATTCGATATTCCAGAGATTTCACCGGAAATACATGATTTTGTGTCCGAAAAAAGTGATTTTTTTTTTGTTTTGTTTTAGAAATTAGTCTGTGTTTGCATAACTCAAAAATAGTCAGCATATGATATTTTGTTTAAACTCTACCAGTCGATCTGACAATAAATAAGTTTTTTAGTCAAAATCGATTAACCAGAAATACCACTCTTCTAAATGACTTTTTTGGAGTTTTGCGCTTTTCTCAAAAAAAAAAAAAAAAAAAACGGTTTCAACTAATGTTTTTTTTTTAAGCTTGGTAGTTCAACTTATTTATTTATATAAACGGGTTTATACCCAGTTACAAGGTTATCAAAAATAAAATAGACTACACATATAAAGAGGTACAAGTTTTATTTGAAACATTATTCTGGAAAAAATTCATTTTTAGCGATATTTTCGGGAATGGGTGACATTTTCGAATATTATAAATCGTATCATCTAATATATATTGTAATAGGATCCGAAGAGCAGAGAGAAAGACAAAATTTTACAATCTACTTACACGCTGCTTAGGCCAGACTAGAGTGGCCATTTCATCTAATCATAAGAAATTTTTACCTTGCAGTAGATTAGATTAATTACAATTAAATAAATTGTAATCCTCCATTTTGTTTTCTTGTATTTAGATCTTTATAAGGGAATAGATAATATGCACTGCGACCTGAAAGATCTATTGAGCCCCCCGGAGCTACTCCAATGCACTGGCCTCAACCGGACAGTGAGCTGTAGAGGCTCCTAAGAAGAGAAAATCTAAGGGCACCAGGCTGGATTTGAACCCGTGACCTCTGCGTTGTTGGTTCAGCGTGCTACCACTGACCTAATCCCTTCCCTTCTATTTAGATTGTAAAATAACTTAAAATTTTTTTTTTGAGATATATATATATATATATTGTAACGTTTTTCTCTCTAAACTAGCTACTGCAACTAGTTTTAAGTGGGTTCGTTTAGATAAAATACTCTAAATTTCAATAAGAAAAACATCAATTTATTGTTTTACACAATAAATTATAATTAATTTACAGTTTAAACCACAAAAGTTCACTTTGTTCACTTTTTATACACTTTTCCCAAATGTAAACTTCGTTTGTAACAAGATAAACCCTCTAAACTCTCTGTTGTCCCACTATTTATACCGGTGGATAAGGGTCTAGAAGATTATAGATTGTTCTAGAAAGGGTTAGAGCGCGCCACCAGCGCTTTCTAGCGGCCACTAGGAGAACTTGAGATACCTGCTTTCTCTCCTAGACGGCACCAGTGGCTGCGTTACAATATATACAAATAATTGTTGTATTCCCCAATATAGAGAGGCATATTAGCCGGTATGCAGCCTAACAAAAGGAACATCACTTACATTGTTGACGTCTCCAGCATTCAGGACCTGCAGAGCTAGTTAATGTATGCAACTACTAGGGGTTAATACGAACACACAGGCCAATATTATGATTATACATTTTCTTTAAATTTTTGGTATTTAGTACGCTTTTGTACTAATTCTAATGCTATTGTTTTAATAATTAATTAAATAATATAACTTTTTACAATTAAAAATGTATAATTTACTAATTGGGGAAGTAGACAGTACAAAATATTGAATAGATATTTTCAAACATGGTTTGATAATCTGAAGCTAGATGGCTCCCTTATTTGTCAAATCCATCAATAAGTTGATTAAACTACAAACCACAAACTTAACACAATTCTATCCAGTTTAATAGCAATTTCACCATAAATGTGGCTGCTGTCGTATAAGTTTGAATACTCTTTGACATCCCATTTAAGAATCTAATATATACGGAAAAAACTGCTATGAAACATTCATATTATTTTCTCTAATCGTATTTATCATCTTCTAGGTGACAAAATTTTTTTTTTCAATTCGAAATTTTTTTGTATAATATTACATTGGTCTTATATATAGAATTTAAAGTAGTGTTACTATAATGGATGTGAGAAAGGGAGAGAATTGATTTAGGAATGAGATTAGAAATAAACTAGATGATATGCTGAACACTGTATAATAAATAGAATGCACAAACTGCAAAGACTTTACAATTAAATAAAAGTTAGGTAGCGAGAGAAATAAAGAGACAGACTGGCTTAGTAAATAGTAAGCAGATAGGTTGCTGACTGGATGTAATGTTGTACAAACTGTCATGAACTGTTCTGCCGTCGTTCTATTTATATGAATCGAACTGTCACATCCTAGTCTGGCCTAGATGGGGAGTAATAATATTTTATTCATTTTATGACTGCTTCTTCGCTCTTCGGATCCTAGGAATCTTTAATGATTCGAATCCTAGTTACTTTTTAAGAATAAGGTCTCAGTTCTCCAATAAAAGCTGTAGACTTAATATATATATACACAATATATATATATATGTATATATTGTATCAAATTTAAAGAAAATCTTTGGAGTCATTTTCATGAAAATTGCGAAAAGGAAAAAAAAAAAAAATAAAACCTATCGTGACATGATCTATTTTATAAAGATTTTGGCTAAAACCTAATTGTCCATGTTATAATGAAAACTTATTAACTTAATTGGGTACCACAGTTTAGTAGATTTTTACTCGGAGTTCCTCAATGCTGAGGTTTCCCTCAACCAAATATTTTTTATTTTATTTTCAGCCTGCAACTGGATCTAGCCCAGATATCCTCTTCTCTCAGTCTGTAACCGTGGAAGCTTAGTCGGACGCCATCTATCACTTTTTCCTGAGTCTGGCCCCTTTTCTTCTTTCCAGGCTTCCCAGTCTAGGATCTCTTTAGCCATTCTTCCATCTTCCATTATTATTTTATCCAAGTCTCTTTTCTTCCACATTTTGCAACACATTTTTTTGAAAAGTTCATTTTCTTTCTTATTTCTTCGTTTCTTACTCTTTCAAGCCTTGATATTAATGCTGCCCTTCTCCAGTAATCCATGTCAGTAGCTAGAAGCTTTTTCCTTAAAGCTTAAAGCCTTAGCAGTATATACTTAGTATAATTAGTAAATATAACTATTTAGTAGCCTGGTACAAATTATAGTAGTATAATTTGTACCAGGCTACTAAATAGTTATATTTACTAATTATACTAAGTATATACTATGTAATGTTATGTATAATTGGGGGGTTATAAAATAGAAATTCAGAATAGTAAATAATTATAAATTTTAATTTAACTCTTCTCTAAAGGGATCTCATGAGGTCTGTGTTCATGTGGATTGATTAAAGGATAAAAAATACTTAAAAAATAACCATAAAAAAGAAATACATATAATTAAACAATTTAGACTATAAATAAAATCTTATTCTTTAAATAATAGTAAAATAAGACTTAAGCAGTAACTATATTAATTTGTACAACTTACAATATTTAAGGGTTTTTTAAGCTGAAGGTAGGGCCTTAACTCTCGTATAACACTACGACACTGTTCTATAAATTTCCACTGAGCATGATTCCCTTAACCATAACAATTTTAATCCTCTCCTAATTGAGGTTCCCTATATATATCATCCCTCCTCCATTCAAGGGAGAAAGAAAGGGAAACTCCCTTTTTCTTGTAGTACAGGTATTTTATCTTTCTAACTGTTCCTATTGTTTCTCCCAACCTTCGTAAAAACCCAGTCTTGGACTTGCACTAAGTAAACAACCAATATTACATTAGATATTAACTAATATATTTCTCTTAATTCTAAAATAATTTATATTTCTTCCCAAAGGTTCTACACATTACAACTAATTAGTATATACCAAATAGTATATCTTTTTGGTACTATTTAGAATATTGCCGCTCCATAATACGGGATTCAGTATGCAGATTGCTCTATTTTGTGCTTATATTCCTTTGTAGCACGCCATTTTTACTTAAAACATCCTTACTGATGACAAAACCCAAGTATTTGAAATGGTTTAGTAGATGTAAAGCTGTTAAAAAAAACATGAGGTCCCAAAGAATTTTAAAATTATCTTTTGTTCTAAAAATCATCTATTATATTTTAATTATATCCTTTTATAAATCTGTATTATAAAATTATGCAATATTGTCCTAGAAATAATTATCTGCAGATTTTAACTTCTTGATAGTGTAGTGGAAAAACATACATCTACTCCCCCACCAAAAACATACATCTACTTCCCCACCACACTCATACGCCTTCATCCCCGCTACTACAGCTAGCACCCCCCCTAAATACTTCAATAAGGAAGGGGGCAAGAAGAAATCTAACTGGCTCAACAAGAAACTAGGAGGGACTACGAATTGTAGGTGGGTCAAGAAAATTCGTATAAAAGACAACGCTACATGATTATTAATCATGAGTAAATCAGTAGTAATCATTAGTGATACACATACGTGCTTTTACGTCTGTCTCTCTCTTTCGCTCTATCAACTAGTCATTCGCCAGTTCAAGTATTATTTTGAAATTTACCAGTGTCTTCATCAATAATCATCCCTTCACAATAGGAACCAGTTTAACATTCAACATATTATATTATTTCAAAAATTTATTCTAAGTCTGAATATGAATAAATCATTGTAATCTACCTCATGCGATGGACTTGTATAATAATACTGTTCAACGATTGAAAGACAAATACTATTAAATATATTTATTACTGATTAATATTATTATTAATCAAAATATTATTTTGAATATGAAAGCCGGGTCAAAATGTTGCTATACTAATGCGTTAAAAAAAAAAAAATAAAAAAAAAATACAAATTTGAAAATTAAAATCTCTTCATTTTAATCTATCATAATATAATGTTTTTCTAATTCATTCCATTCTTTAGGGGCCAATTAAACAATTAAAATTCGTTTTTTTGTAAAACATCTCGTAACAAGCCGACAAACCAAACACAGCTGGTATTCCAACAATCCACTAAAACATGTGACTAACAGATTTACTACAGTCCACTCTTTTCTGAATGCTACAAAATATAACAATGTTTAAAAAAAAATATATAAAAAAAAAATAAATAAATAAAATAAAATAAAATAATAAATAAAAAAATATCTCTCAACTATTCCATACTATACCACTATGTTTTTCATATTGCCGCGCATATTCAGCGAATAAATTTGATATATAAATTATACACTTAAAAATCTGGTTTGAAATACTCAAATAACTTTTTCTTACTGCAATTAATATAAATATTAAATAGACAAATATTCCTTAAAGTTGAATTATTTTTACGAGACTGATCCATTAATTCTGGAAGTTTGGAAGTGCCTGGTTTAACACGTACTTCAACAGCAACGAAAGCTGTGATTTTAAAAGGAAATTAATAATAGGGCTTTTAGGGTAGGGGAATATTAGCTAAGTGGTTAGCATACTGGACTCCCACGCGGAGGACCGGGGTTCGAGTCCAGTTGTGCTATCCTTAGATTTTTTTCTTCCTAGGAGCCTCTACAGCTCACTGCCCAGTGATGGAGAGTGTATTCTGTAATGGAGAACACACTTTCCGGTAGTGCAATGAGAAGGCTGCGGGCGCCAACGCCTTTAGATGTTGATGCGCCTTAAATAAATAAAATAAAATAATAATAATAATTGGGGGCTTTTATATTCAACAAAAGATACTGTTATGTATGTCAATTCTCTTTGAAATAAATGATATATGATCTGCTTGTAATTGCATTTTTATTACGAGCAGGGGGTGAGAATTATTCCCATTGCTCCACACAAATATATTACAATAGTGGCAGGCAGCGGTGGGATCTTGGGTTGAGTTCTGGTGTTTCCACTGGGTGGATACCCTGGCTTGAACGGCCTGGAAGATAGCCGCTGGATTTCTTTACAGCATTGTGGAGATCTTACCCAAGATTTGCAGACAACAATTGGAGTAGTGGAATGTACAAATGGTTTGTAGTCGACGATCGTCGACTGTTTGAGAAGGGAAAAATATTATGTATATCCCTTCTCGTTGAAATAAATGATATATGTCTGCAGATAATTGCATTTTCACTACGAATAGGGGTATTCCATACAAATATATATATATATATATATTATGATATATTAAATGACAAAAAATAAATAATACATAACAAATAACATATATTTCAGCATGATTTTAGAAATCCTTCTTGCCGAGTAGCTATTGTTAAAAAAGATAAATATTGTCTTACTTTTAATAAAAATGAATAATTACCTTATTAAATTGAGGAAAGTGAACAAATTAAATTAATCGAAAAAATTTTGATGTCAGTTTTTCAGTTTTCGACGAATTTCATTAAAATGTGGCACACAAACTATAAAATTTGTCAATTATAATTTTGAGAGTAAGAGAAAGTTGTGTGAGTGTTTCACACCAGTTTTTTTTTTTTTTTGAAATTACAGTGAAAAACGTTTAACACGAAACTGAGGGAGGGACCCGAAATATTTTTTCGTATTAAAAGAATGTCGTGTTAAACGATAAAATAGCAGTTTGTTTTCGTCCCCGATTTCTTTACCGTTGTACACGTAAATTTAATAAGTTTATGTATTAAAATTACAAAAAAAAAAAACAAACACAAAATTCACCGAATTTGAAACTGAAATGTTTTGACAATGACGGTGCTTTTACCTACTCAAAGACAAGCGGCAACCTACCACCAACAGTGGCAGCCATTGTTTATTTTGTTACGTCTAACGAAAAAAAAAAGCCAAAAAATCTTTGTGACGTTGTGACTGCAGAAAACCGAGGGTATATTTTGTTCGTCCGAGAAGTGAAATCTTTTCGCGTTAAGCGATATTTGTTTCGTGTTAAAAGAAAAAAAAAAATGTATGAAATTACGTAGTATTCTGTCTGGACCACTGTATGATTTCGTGTTAACCGATTTTTCATGTTACACGTTTTTCACTTATGATTATTATTATTTGGTTTAGAAGTACACACTTATAACTAAGGAACGGATTTTTATGTATTTAAAAATGCCAAATATTTAATTAAAATATGCATGTATTTTCGTCAATTATGTGGAAAATATGTGATTTTCTTAAAATATTTTCTGGAATATTTAAGTAAAATGGACATTTTTTTTTATGAAAATGGAATTTTTGTTTTTTTGGGGCAAGTTATAATTATTTATACAAGAAAAGAACATTTTTACAATTTATAATAATTTATTAGGAACAAAATAATTTGTTTTTACAAAGAACATATTTATAAAAAGATGTGTTAAATTTTCAATTTTGAAAACTTCACTCTTCGAAATTGTTTGCAACCACATGAAATTTCAAATGTTGGAACGTAAAGTGACGACGATCTGGGCGTAAGATGGACTTGTAACGACTAAAAGATCGTTCAACATCTACAGATGTTATAGGTGCCTTGCTGAAAGAAGTTATCTCGTTGGTTGTAAAGGGTACACGATGTTCTGAGGTGACTTCTGTTCCACTGATAATATCAGAAATCTGGCAGATGGTCTCCCACCCTTTGTTCTTGCTCAGTACTTCTACCAGTTTTGATCTGATCAGATCTCCCTTACTCCCAGGTATTCCTTCCACCTTTTCGATGACTTTTTTAACGTTGGACACGTTTTCTGTCAGTCGAACATTTTGGGACTCAAGTTGGGTAATGGCTTGTGCAAGAAATACGCAATTGTCAGAAATGAATGCAAGGTCGTTCCTTAAATTAGGTTTCTCGAATAAAGACTTGGCTGTATTTATCGCTACTGCTTCGTCTTCGAGATGTGAAAGGACATTCTTGATTTTATTGTAGTTTTCATAGTAATACTGAGCTGCTTCTAGCCAAGTACCCCATCTTGTCAATATTGGTTCTGGTGGAAGGCACAAGTCTGGATAGAGATCTTTTAGCATTTTAATGCGACTTGGTGCTTTTAAGAACACTTTTTTAACCGAGGAGATTGAGGAATCTACATCACTGAACAAAGATCGGACAGTTTCTGCTACTCGATGCAAGGCATGAGCAATACATGTCACATGAATTATCTTAGGATAAAATACCTGAATAGATTGCCCAGCCTTGACCATGTTGGGGGCAGTATCAGAGAGAAACAAAAGAACTTTTTCGTTCAAAACTCCACTGGGCCATAGGATATGCATTGAGGCATCGAAGAATCGTGAAATGGTGGAATGATTGCATTTTTCGAGAACCTCACAGTTCAAAAGGAATGGCTTTGAATCCACATCAGCATCACTGTCAAGTTTTCCAATAACTGCATTGGCAATATACCTGCCCTCAACGTCAGTGGTTTCATCAATTGACACCCAAATCGGTCCATCTTTGATATGTTCTCGAATTTTGGTTAGTGTATCTTTATAGATATCTTCCAGGTAGTTTTTCCGCAGAGTGCTCTCATCAGGCATTTTTTTCCCAATATAGGTCTCTAAGAATCCTTTGAAATTAGGATTTTTATGTTTGTGGAAAGGGATATCTGCTCTAACCAAAGCCCGACACAGATCTGTACTCAGAGTAGACTTACTTGATGATGGAGATGTAAGGAAGGCTTGATAGGACGTCCTCTCTTTCTTTCTGTTTTTATTCTCTATGTGCGATCCGGTGGCAATATGTTGGGTAACTTGGGAACGTTGAGAGCAAGAAACGCGCTTGTCAAAAGCTGTGCAGTACAAAATGTTTCCATCACTTCGAAAAAGTTCTGCTGGAAACTCGCGAAGATATTTAGCAACCAGTTGTCTGTTTGAGGCCGATGTTCGTGGCATTTCGCCCAAAAAAGAATACACTAAGTGACCGAATGAAATGAATTGGACACTTCAACGAACGAGCTGAAAGGACAGACAACGTCAGACAACTTCAAAGAACTAACAAGTGCCCGTCACTGTTTAGCAGCATTCTGTGTAAATTTCAATAACCATTGTACCCACTGTGATTCACAGCCCTACAGTCTGTGGTTCACAGTTCCCGTCAACCACCTCCCAATTATGAAAATATGCCCAAAATGAAAAATATGAAAAAATATGTACATATTTTGATTAAATATGTAGAAATATTTATTTATTTTGATCAAATATGTATAAATATGCGATAACATTCAAATATGTGGAAATATGTGAAATAAAAGTAGACTCAAACGGCTTAAAAAGTGTCAGTATGAATACTTCTAGTTGAAAAACGCCTAGAAAAAAATATGTAAATACATACGAATCCGTTCCCTACTTATAACTATGTACTCAATATATTTATTTTTCTTATCACCCATTATATTATAATATTTTATAATTAACATTATTTGTGCATCGATTGTACGAATATTACAATTTATTCATTTAAATAATAAATGCTGACTAAATTTTGTAAAGTTAAGTCGGGAACTAATCACACTCACCAATTTATATGCATCCCAATTATGGAGTTTCTGCAAACTTTCTAAATTATAACCTCTAACTTTGTTATTAACATAACCTTCCATAAACAAAACTTTTAAGGTTAAAGATTTTTCTCGAAATGTTGTTTTTAAGAACACTTATACCAACCAACCAGGGGTGCCAACCTTTTAGAAACTTCAGGCGCAAGGAAGAATTTTAATTTGGCATTACACTTTTATTTTATTAATTTTTTTTTTTTTTTTTGAGAAAATTGATAAAAACTTAATGTAATAGATACATAATATAAAATTTTATTACATTTTTATTTGAAGAAATAAATACAAAACTGAATTTTTCCCGGAGAAATGTTTCGAATAAAAATTGTAGCTCTTGTATAGGTAGTTGATAAATTAAAGTTAAAAAAAAAAATCGTTGGCACAATTTTTGAGTAAATCTCAACAAAAACTAAAAAAAATACAGTAAAGTGGCACTTCCGGTTGAAGGATTTTGCCCGAAAACTTTGTGTCTGATGCGGTAGTAGTACCTAAATGGAATACCAAATCTGAGTTTCCTTCAACTTTTCGTTTTTGAGATATTCTGTTAACGCACAGTCACATACATACACTCTCACACACACACGCACACACATACAAACTGACCATTTTCTAAAAACCACTTTTTTGGACTCAGGGGACCACAAAACGTGTATGTCTGGTGAAAGCTCGATGTCGAAAGTTTTGACACGATTACAATACTTCCTTTAACAGTAATTACAGAAAGAAAAAAGTTAACGCATTTTTTTAATTTTTTTTTATATTTTCTTTTTTGTTTTTAATTTAAGGCGCTTTAACATCTATAGTCATTGGCGTCTGGAGCCTACTCTGTGCACTTGCAGTTCTACCAGGCAGTGTTCTCTCGTTACAAAACAACACTGTCCCAGACAATGAGCTGTGGTGGCTCCTAGGAAGAGAAAATCTGAGAGCGGCACAGCTGGGCTCGAACCCGGATTAAATGTTAAATATTAAACTGATGAGTCCCACCCCCCTCCAAATACCAAATTCTGAATCATAATTGAAAAAGTAAAAAAATCTGGTGTGAAACACTCACACAACTTTCTCTTACTCCAGTACTCAAAATTGTAATTGACAAATTTTATAGTTAGTGTACCAAATTTAATGAAATTCGTCGAAAAGTGAAAACACTGTCCAGTAAAACTGTCCGGTTTACTAACTTCCTTGAAACTCGGAATTTGGGTCATATATTAATTTCTAGTTATTTCAATTTGGATGACAGAATTGTATAATCAACTGTGATAGCATTTTAAAGAAAAACATAACCCCCCTCCCCCAAAAGTCCCCTTAAATGAATTTATCAGGGGAAAAGTTTCAAATAAAAGTTGTAGCTCTTTATATGTATAGTTAACAACACTGGTTTAAAGAAAATCGTTGGAGCCATTTTCGAGAAAATACCAGAAAACTGAAAATTATATTTCAGTAAAAACGCACTTCCGGTTATCTATTTTTTTTCGAACTCGGAATTTCAACAACATATTTAATTCTAATTAACATTATTTAGATGACAGAATTGTCTAATATACTGAAACAGCAGTTAAGATGAAAACCTAACCCACCCCTCCCCCAGAGAGTGCCCTTAAATGAATTTTCCTGGAGAAATGTTTCAAATAAAAGTTGTAGCTCTTTGTATGTGTAGTTGATATAGGAAGTTTAAAGAAAATCTTCGGAGCCATTTTTGAGAAAATTGCAAAAACGTAAAAAAAACAACTAGTAAAGTGGTACTTCCGGTTGAGGAATATTGACACATAACGCACCGTCAGATCCCATGGTGATACCTAAACGTAATATCAAGTTTGAACTTTCTACGATTTTTCGTTTTTGAGCTATGCTGTTCACATACATACCACACACAGACCATTCGCTAAAAACCACTTTTTTGGACTCAGGGGACCTCAAAACGGATATTTCCGGTAAAAACTCGATATCGAAAATTTGACACGATTACAAGGAGTAATCCTCTGTACTCGGAGTAAGAGAAAGTAAAAAATAATTCGATTCAATTTATAATGATTAAATAATTTTTTTTTTTTTTTTATTTACTCAAATTTACTCCTGCAAGAGCAAGGCTTTTGCAACAAGTAAGTAATATGACAAAGGTTCCAGACTGTGGGAGAATATTGAGAGGTGCTAATAATCACGTCCAGCTGTCGACGTCCCCTCACCAAATTATATAAGGCAAAGAGAAGTGATTGGAGTCAACATCACTCAGTAGTATCTCTCCAGCTACATTATTTATCGCCGAGGGAATTACGCGACTAGCTCGCCTCAAACATTGATTGGAATTGTCTGGACAGGGCCAAAGATGAAAGGTGATAAAGTATTAGGACGACCAGATAGGTGAGATTAGAATTTTGGTAGCAAGTTGAGATTAAATAATTAATAAATATTGTATCTTTAAGTCATTATTGATGGTTCTATGGGAGACATTAAATAGAGTAAGGGATATCCGGTAAAGAATTTTGAATTTTTAAGGATTAACGGCTTACATAATAGAATGACCCATATTGTTCGAGTCCATTAAGTCCAAATAGGTTTCAGAAGTGCGTCAAGTTTAGTCGGATTAAATAATTAAATTATTAAATAATTCTTATCATATCAATAAAAGAGATAAAATTAATAATTATTAATTATAATATGTCACGGAAAACAAATTATTATTTCAAATAAAGTACTTGTTTTGACTAACTTTTTTTTTTGGGTTGTAAACGAAGTTGTTTTACAAGAGAAGTGATGATAAAGTAAAATAGGATGTTTTCCTTTTAATAAATCTTTTATAAAGAAATAAATCTATTTGAATAATATCATAGAAAATTTTACAAACATTGTTTTCATTAAAATAAAGAAAAGCAATAAGATATTATATGAAAATAAATTTAAGGAAATACAAATTAATTAAAAAAAAAAAAAAAAAAAAAGAGTTCGTGCAAACTCGTTTTGGTTCGTTTTAGAAAGATAGGCTGCAGTTACTCTATAGATAGGATGCTGTAAACATCATCTCAAAAAGTAGTTGGTGTTTTGTCTTTGTGTTGTTTCGAGGAATAAAAAAGCAGTGGAAAATTATAATAAAAAAAAAAAATAATTTTTTTTTTTCTAGTAACGAAAATATCGTGCTCAATTAAAATTTCATTTTAGGAGAATATGGGTGTTGAACAAGTGATTTGAGATTTATTTATTTATTTTTAATATTAAATTATTTTAGTGTATTAGGTTTTATTAATTTTTTATTTCAAAGAAAAAAAAATTAATTAATTAAAAATGGTTTGGGCTTGGTTAGGTGAAGAAAATGCCCGATTATTATTATTAGGCTCATTGTTACTGTTATACATGTGTGCTGGGGCTTTAATATTTCGTCTGATTGAAGAAGATTATAATCCACAAAGTCAGTTATCAACAAGCAATTCAACAACAAATGTAGACGATTATGAGACATCATTAAACGCTTATCTAAGTCTCCAGCCAAATATGAGTGCTGAACAATTAGATGCATTGTTGAAACTTGTGTATTCATATGGGAATTCAACATTAGCCACTTCAACAACCGCTAAACCAAAATGGGATTTCGCTGATGGATTCCATTTTGCCGCCACAATTGTCTCAACTATTGGTAATAATTTTGTATTTATTTATTTGTTTTATTTTTATTTTTATTTAAATTTTAAGCCCTCTGATGCTGTGCGAAAATACTGAACAAAGTTGCATTTTTAATTTAGGGAGGTCTGTCAAAGGATGCTGATTTTCGATTGGTTTCTTTTACCGATTTTGGGATATCGCCAATGGTTTGATCTGAAGCTATCTTCATATCTTACGACTTATAGAATTTAAAATCCCCCCACATTTTTTTTTTTTTCAGAATGGAACACTTCAGAAAACCAAAAGTTTATTGCGTTATTTTTTTTTTTTTGATTGGGAGGGGGATTTTAGCGCTAAAATATTTGCAAATTTAATGACCTCCACAATTTCTCAATATTCTTATTTTTCTAACGTACTTCGTGATTTTATTTTTTTTTTTAAATTTCTAAAACCTGCAAAAAACAAAAAAATTGCAATATGATATCATTATTGTTGAAGACGACACTACCACGTATAGATAACATAACGCCATTTTTTTGTTAATTGCTAAATAATAAATAATTGTTGAATATGTGTGGATGGATCCGCAATGCTGGTGGATAATATCTGGTATTTTATCCGTCGTAGCATGCATATTCATTTTGTTCCTCACCCGGTTTCAGGTTTTCATCCATGGTCAGAGCAAATTCACTAAGTTCGTGTAGAGAGAGTTCACTTTTAACATCTTGACGTCAAGTGAAAAAATGAACTCTTCACAGGAACTTGGTGAATTTGCTCTTAACGATGGATGAAATTTCAAAACCGGTCAGGAACAAAATGAATATGTATGCTGCGATGGATAAAATACTAGATAATAAATCATTTTTGAACATGCAAATAATTGTAGCATGAAATTTTAACAACACATTGTTTGCTTGCAATTCTTTTACTTTCAAAATGGTTAATTGTACTAAAGTTTAATTGCTTTAATTCTATAAAGAGGAGGTATCAAATTAGTGTGCCATATTTAATAAGAAAATCGTTAAAAGTTTTGTTTTAAGTAAAAAAAAATCTGGTGTGAAACATTCACACAACATTCTCTTACTCCAGTACTCAAAATTATAATTGACAAATTTTATAGTTAGTGTACCAAATTTAATGAAATTCGTCGAAAAGTGAAAACACTGTCCAGTAAAACTGTCCGGTTTACTAATTTCCTTGAAACTCGGAATTTGGGTCATATTATTAATTTCTAGTTATTTCAATTTGGATGACAGAATTGTATAATCAACTGTGATAGCATTTTAAAGAAAAACATAACCCCCCTCCCCCAAAAGTCCCCTTAAATGAATTTATCAGGGGAAAAGTTTCAAATAAAAGTTGTAGCTCTTTATATGTATAGTTAACAACACTGGTTTAAAGAAAATCGTTGGAGCCATTTTCGAGAAAATACCAGAAAACTGAAAATTATATTTCAGTAAAAACGCACTTCCGGTTATCTATTTTTTTTCAAACTCGGAATTTCAACAACATATTTAATTCTAATTAACATTATTTAGATGACAGAATTGTCTAATATACTGAAACAGCAGTTAAGATGAAAACCTAACCCCACCCCTCCCCCAGAAGTGCCCTTAAATAATTTTCCTGGAGAAATGTTTCAAATAAAAGTTTGTAGCTCTTTGTATGTGTAGTTGATATAGCAAGTTTAAAGAAAATCTTCGGAGCCATTTTTGAGAAAATTGCAAAACGTAAAAAAAACAACTAGTAAAGTGGTACTTCCGGTTGAGGAATATTGACACATAACGCACCGTCAGATCCCATGGTCATACCTAAACGTAATATTAAGTTTGAACTTTCTACGATTTTTCGTTTTTGAGCTATGCTGTTCACATACATACACCACACAGACACACACACACACACACACACAGACCATTCGCTAAAAACCACTTTTTTGGACTCAGGGGACCTCAAAACGGATATTTCCGGTGAAAACTCGATATCGAAAATTTGACACGATTACAATACTTCCTCTTACTAGGAGTAAGAGAAAGTAAAAACCAATGAAAAAATTTATCGTATTCTGTTAAGCGTGTAAATACAAATAATTCCCGTTTGGTAATACTAGATAATACATTGAGAACAGCTTAAAGTCATCAAATTGGTTAAACTTTTTTCCAAGAAAATGTAACCAATAAAAACGATAGGCTTATTATATATGTGAACGCAAAAAGCTAGAAATAAATACGATTCATTAAAGTCACCATTTCCGTTTGACAAATTTTTTTAGGGGTGGGGGCGAAAACTTTCAAATTTAAAAAAAAAAATTGAATAATTAAAATTTATAGTAAATTGAAGTAAGAGAAAGTAATGTGAGTGTTTCACTGTAGATTTTTCATTTTTTCAACTTACTAAGGGGACTTAGTGCTTTAAGAAAAACTTACTTAATTTAATAATATTTCTTACACATCTTCATTAAAAATTTCTCTGCAAGATGATATTAATTAAAAGAAAAAAAAAATCAAATCTGTCTTTTTTTTAGTTTCTCTTACTCCTAGTAAGAGAGGAAGTATTGTAATCGTGTTAAATTTTCGATATCAAGTTTTTTACCGGAAATATCCGTTTTGAGGTCCCCTGAATCCACAAAAGTGGTTTTTAGAAAATGGAACAGCATAGCTCGAAAAAAGAAAAATTGTAGAAAGTTCAAATATGATTATTCCATTTAAGTATCACCATGGAATCCGACAATAGGTCATCCGTTAAAAATCCCCCCCCAACCGGAAGTACCACTTTACTGAATTTTTTTTTTTTTTTTTTCACTTTCTTGCGAATTTCACAAAAAAATGGTTCCGACGATTTTCTTCATACTTTGCAATTTTACAACTACACATACAAAAATCAACAACTTTTATTTAAAATACAGTAAACTCTCGATTAGCCGGGCCCAATGGTGGGGAGAGGCAGCACGGATAATCGAAAAAAAAACGGATAATCTGAACTATAATTATTTATTTCTAAAATACAACATATTATACATTTCTAAGGCAGATAAATTATTTTAACATATTTATTGCTCATTATTATTAAGAAAAAAATCTGTTATTTTGGTTTGTTTACAGGAATCTTTTAATGATTTTTTTTTTTTAATATCAGTTCGAATTTTTCTAAGAGCCATTATGTCGTTATACTCGAATTCCCATTGGTCTCGATGTATTCCACCAAAGTGTCAACATAATTCAGGGCCGTGTTGTGGACTAATGCGATTGATAATTTCTTCTTCTCCATCTTTTCACCTCAAGCGAGCAAATATATATTTAAAAAGTACATATACATATAATTATTTATTTAAATTAAATTTATGTACAGACAATCCGGTTTGCGGATAATTCGCACACGGATAATCGAGAGTTTACTGTATAATAATATTAATTAGAATTATTAAAAATATGTTGTTAAAATAATCCAAGTTTGAAAAAAATAATCGGATGACCGGAAGTGCATTTTTACTGAAAAATGCATTTTTCAGTTTTCTAATATTTTCTGGAATATGGCTGCAACGATTTTTTTTTTTTTTATTGTAAATAATTTTTTTTAATAATTTAATTCAATTTTTAAAAAAAGGAACCTTCAAACTTTAAATTGTCGTCAAGTTGCATAAGAATACACCGCCTCTAAACTGTTCGGCAAGCCTTTATCAACAATCTTCTGTTACTGATTTACAACAATTGGTTGGTAGTTGGTAGAAAATAGAAGTGGGGGATGACAATAGAAATAAAAATACACTTTCACCATTTCATAAAGGAAATCGGCAATACTTGTCAATGAAACTCTGCTAGTTTTCAAAAGAATTATGAAAGATTAAAGTAATAATTTGCAACAATATTAAAAAAAAATTTCACTTTTTTTTTTAATGCTTTTAAAAAGGAAGTATTGCTGCGGTCATGTCTAGTTACATTCTCTTACTCCTAGTAAGAGGAAGTATTGTAATCGTGTCAAATTTTCGTAATCGAGTTTTGACCGGAATTATCAGTTTTGAGGCCCCTGAGTCCAAAAAAAGTGGTTTTTAGCAAATGGTCTGGTATGTATTCGTGTGGACAGCATAGTTCAAAAACGAAAAACCTTAGAAAGTTGAAACTTGATATTCCGTTTAGCTATCACCATAGGAACTGACAGTACGTTATCTGTCATTACTAGTTTTTTTTTATTTTTATTTTTTTTTACTTTTTTGCAAATTTCTCAAAAATTGCTCTGACGATTTCTTTTAAACTTAATCTATCAACTACACATACAACGAGCTACAACTTCTATTTGAAACATTTCTCCGGGAAAATGCATTTAAGGGCACTTTTAGGGGATGGGTGGGGTTAGGTTTCCATCTAAGGTGGCTATTTCAGTTTATTAGACAATTCTGTCATCTAAATAATGTTAATTAGAAATAAATATGTTGTTGAAATTCCGAGTTTGAAAAAAAATCGGATAACCGGAAGTACGTTTACTTTACCACTTTTTCTAAATGATTTATTCTTTTTTTCGCAATTTTCTCAAAAATGGCTCCGACGATTTTCTTGAAACTTCGTATAGAAAAAGATCTACAACATTTATTTAAAAATTTCTCTGGGAAAATTCATTTAAGGGCACGTTTAGAGGGAAGGGTGGGGTTATATTTTTCTATAGTGCTGTCACAGTTGATTATACAATACTAATCATCCAAACAAAATTAATTACAAATAAATAGATGACCAAAATTCCGAGTTTCAAGAAAAATTTAGTGCGCTTCTACTGAACAATTTTCGACGGATTTCATTAAATTTGGGTATACTAACTATAAAATTTGTCAATTACAATTTTGAGAACAGGAGTAAGAGAAAGTTGTGTGAGTGTTTCACACCAGATTTTTTTTTTTTTTTTTAAATTGAGTTTTAACCGGAAATTCATTTCTTTGAAGTTCCCCTAAGAAAAAAAATGTTCTTTTAGCAAATGGTTTGTTATTTTGTGTTTGTATGTGTGCACGAATAAAATGGTGAAAAGGAAGTTCAAACTTGATATTGTGAAAGTGCGATTTTAGTGGGTTTTTCTCGCATTTTTTCGAAACAGGCTTCAAGATTGTTCTTTAAACCCATAAATTATCACTTTTAATTTAACCCATAGCCTATCACTTTTATTTGGTATATTGTTTCCAAGAAAACTGACTTTTGGCAGGTTCTGGTGTGTTGCAATTTTAAGCTATTCTCTAAAGTTTCATTTCCATAAAATGTTTGATTTGGTGTAATGGTGCAACAAGCAAGGGCTTGTATGTAACTGGGATGGTCCCCAGTTCGAATCCCGCGTAGATAACTGCTAAATTTATATTAGTTTAAAAAATGTTGCTTACCCCATTCACGACACCTAATTTTTGTTGTTTAGTTGCGCCGGTAAGCCTGTCTGAAAAAAAAGGAAAGGATAGGCATTACTTTACTTTTTAAGGAAAATTAAAAACATTGTCAATGTTCTTAAGTTGTTGGAAATCGATTAACCGTTAGCTGCGTCCTTAGAGAACAGGTTTTTTTGAAGATTTCCTCGAAAATGCATCCAACGATATTCTTTAAAACTTGAATTTTTTTACTCTTACTAATAATTAAGAGGAAACATCAGGGACATTTTCCGTGATAGCATGTTTCATTTTGTGGTCATCGACCGGTTTCGAACGTTCGCGCCCATCAAACAGGATGTTTTTTTGTTGTAACATAGTGTAATAACATAGACTTGCACAGAGCAAATACAGTTGATACACTCAACTTGCTCTGGGCAAGTTTATGTTATTTCACTGTTCAACAAAAAAACATCCTGATGATGGGGGCGAACGCACGAAACCGGTCGATGACCACAAAATGAAGCAGGCTATCAAGCAAAATATCTCCGATGCTTTCCAGCTCTGCGGAACCAACTACTACAACAATTAGGAGAAAGTATTGCGATCATGCCAGATTTTCGAAATCTGAGTTTTTACCGGAAATACACGTGGTGAAGTCCCCTGAGTCCAAAAGAATGGTTCTTAGATAATGGTCTGCATATACGTATGTGTGTTCTGTATATGTGTATGTGTTTATGGATGTGTGTGAAAAGATATCTAAAAAAAAAAAGAAAGTTGCAGGAAGCTCGAACTTAGTATTCCGTTTAGGTACTACCATCACAACAGGCTCGAAGATTTCCAGGCAAAACTTCATCAACCGGAAGTGCCACTTTATTAAATGCTTTTTCAGTTTTTTTTTGTAATTTTCTCAAAAATGGCTCCAACGATTTTCTTTAAATTTGGTATATCAACCTCTTAGTTGTTACACATACAAAAAGCTACTTATTCGAAACATTTCTCCGAGAAAATTCATTTAAAGATACTTTTGGGAGAAGGACAGGGTTATGGTTTTCTCTAAAATGTTATTTTAGTTTATTACACAATTCTTACGAAAGGTGTTCTGCAAGAAAAATCTCTTTCTCCGTTCCTCTTTTCAATATTCCTCTCTGATTTTGTTAGATTCTTTTATGAAATTGGGCTTTCCGCAATAAGTTTTGATGTGTATGGCGATATTCTCTGTCTGCTTTATACAGACGACCTGGTTATTTTTATTGATTCGCGTTCCGACGTTCAAAGTAAATTAAACACGCTTGAAAAGTACTGTGCCAAAAATTTTCTGTCCATCAACACCGTAATGAGTAAAGTTGTGGTTTTGCGTTCTTCTCCAAAATGTAAAAATCTGTTACCTTTGAAAGTAGCTGGTAATTTGTTAGAATACACTAATAGTTATACGTATTTAGGCGACCCGTTCAGCTGTACAGATAATTTTCGTTTGGCGGTTAGTCATTTTTCAAACAAAGGTATCCAAGCGGCAGGAAGGGTGAAACAGTTTTAATTAAAGGAAAAGTAACTTCTTGGCATAATAGGTCGAATCTATTTAATTCTATTTCAGCTGCGATAGCTTTGTATGCTGCTGCTGAATTATGGTCGCTAGGCAATTTGGACAGAATTGAAAAAGTGCAAGCGACTTTCTATAAGAACTTATTTCATCTATCTCGGTGCACCCCCCCATCATTTTGTTAGGCTAGAACTAGGTATCAAACTGCTTAGCTTAACTATACTGAAAAGAGCGTTAAATTGATGGGTAAATCTGCTTTCCAGAGTTTCGAATGATCTTGCAAAACGGTGTTTAATTCTTGGATGTCATATAATAAAAAATAATAATCGTAAGATGATAAATATATCATGGTTTGGTCGATTATATAATATTCTTCTATCTCTTGGCTACCCTGATACGATTGATGATGGGACGATAAGTGTGGATTTGGTTACAAAAATTAAAGATGAAATAGTAGGAAAGATGGTCTAATCACATTCTGAGTAATGATGTGAACAGAGTATTGAATAGTAACTACATTCCATTGTATAGATGTATTTGCTCTTTTGGAGAAGGGGAATTTTATATACTTAATAATAATAATAATAACATTAGAAAATAGCGAACAATTATGCAGCTAAGGTTATATAACAGGACTATCATTAATCTGTATATTGAAGGTACTAGTTACAGAATTGATAGCGAGGAAATATGTTGTGTATGTAACCTCCCATAGGTTGGAGACCTTAAAACATCTTCTGCTGGAATGTCCTATTTATTTACCTTATAGAAATAAATTTTGAAGTAAATATATTGTACAAGATCTAACAGATAGTGATAATCAATTAAATTTATTAAATATATCAGACAATGAACAATTAAACAGTATTTACTATTATATCTGTAATGTGTTAAAATTAAGATTATTTTGTATCGAAGGATAATTCTTATTTTTGTTATTAATCTATTCATTTATTAGTTATTAGTTAGTGATCAATCGCTATTTTAGATTATTTTTGTTTGTTTATATATATATATATATACACGTAGGATTGAAATTATGAGAATAGTGTTAATAAGAAGACGCTGTTCAAAAACAATCAATGTTTAATTAAATTCTGACAATGCACATAGCGATACTTGCACTTAATTATTAATTAACAATCTTAATACGCAGCTAACAACTTTTGGTTTTAAAAAACACTTAAAACACACAGCACTTCTTTAATTCACATACATATTTAACAACTTAACCTTTCTCATCTCAAAAACATCATAAACTGGATATAACCTTCATTGTTGTAATAGACAGGGCTTTACCGGTGCTTGTCTTTGATACCTTTGTATTGAAAAGGCAGCAGCCGGCTGTGGGGCCACTAGTTATAAATTATTCTTTCCCTTTGTAATATTTTGTGAAGGCTTTGACATTGCTATGTCATTACAGCGCCCTGAGCGTTCTCCGTGCACTACCGGCCTCGGGACAGCGTTCTCTCGTTACAGACAACACTGTCCATAGGAAGAAAAAAATCTAAGGGTAGCGACAGCTGGACTCGAACCTGGATCCTCCGCGTGGGAGTCCAGTACGCTAACCACTTAGCTATTCGCTTCCCTAGAAATAATTTATCTTGTGCTTATTTATTGACCAAATAAACTTTTTTGTTACATCGAATCTGTTTTTTTTTTTTTTCTATTGAATGTTATCTGTGTTTCTACCCCCTCCCCCCCAATTAAGGAAAAGTGAAATTTAATACTTTTAAATGACGAACATTATCTCCTTATTTTGTTCGGACGGTATTTATTAAAATCTTTAATATCTAAAATTTATGTGTATCCTGTTCACATAACATATTGTAGCCTATTGAATAGAATTGAATGAAATGTATTCCCCATATTTTTCTCTATATTGTGTTTATGATACTTTTTTTTTTTCATATCTCGTGGATTTAACAACTTCTAATACAATTCTGTTCAGCTGTTGTTGGGAAAGTTGATTTGAACGATTACATTTTATTTCTTAGTTTTTCAATCACTAGAACGTTTTATCAGAATATTGTAGTTATTTTTACTTTAAATTAGACTAATTAGATTTCTTGATTAAGTTCTCTTGATAAGTAGCCCCTTCTAAAACTGAAAGATAGGGAAAGAGTGAGATAGATAATGAAAAAAAATAGCATCCAATACTTTATAAGACTTCACCCATTTTTCCCAATTCGAACAAAATAAATTTACTTGAAGCCTTGATTTTTTTTTTTTTGAGTGTTCTGTACCGCGACCATTTTTTTTTTTATCTATTGTACCCCTGAAGCCTTGATATTTTCATCAATTTTTTTACTTTCTCTTACGCCTTAAGTTGCGATCTCAGGTCAAAATTTCGAAATTTGAGTTTTCTCCGGAAATACAATATTTTGACGTCCGTTAAGTAAAAAACGAAAAAAAAGAAGGTTTTTAGCAAATGTAGCAAATGTGTGTGGGAATAAAATATTTAAAAAAAAAATCAAAAAACGAAAAGTCGTTTAAATTTGGAAGTTTAAACATGGTATTCTATGTTGAATACAACTACCGTATCTAACATGAAGATTACGGTCAAAATCTATCAACCGGAAATGTGGCTTTACTAATTAGTATTTTTACAAATTTTCTCGAAAACGGTTCGAAACTATATTATTTAAAACTTAGTATACTATCTAACCACGTAAATACCTATCATTTTTAATTGGAAACAATTTCCCCTCCAAAAAATGTTTTTTTTGGAGGAGGATTTTGGGGTAAAACAGTAAGTAACGTTCCTCTAAACTATCACTTCTATAGAATGAATGGTTTTTACCAACAATATACGATTATCAATATACATTAGAAGAATTGCTAAAATCTTAAATTCGAAGCAAACAGGACAAATTTTTGAATTTATTTTGGGGGGGGGGAGAGGGAATTTTCACGAAAATGAACAATGAGAATTTTTTTAAAAACTTGTTGAACTAATTTCACAGATTTAAATATATCACTTTTATCTGAAACATTTTTCAAAAAAAAGTTGATTTTTTTGTTTTGTTTTGAAGATCTGGGGAAATTTGGGCGTTAATGTCAAATGTCATTTGATTTGTTCAATGCTGTTGGCACTATCTAGTGGACTATAATGTAATCATACTTTAATTAACTGTCTGGATAGTTATTATTTGTTTCCCATCACCTGTTTAATGTTAGTCGAATTGAGAAAAGGAAATTTGTCATCCTTATGCATATTATTTTTTTTTTTATATATTTAAGGGGCGTCAACATTTATAATCATTGGCGCCCTAGGAAGAAAAAAATCTAAGTGTAGCACGTCTGGATTTGAACCCGTGATCTCCGCATTGCTAGTCAAGTACGCTAACCACTTAGCTAATCCGTTCCCTCTTATGTATATAATTTTTTTTTTCACTTGGCTTGGGTGTTTTATTAGAAATTCCCATATTACCAGATACTGCTTCAATCTTAGTATCACTTATATTGAAATTAATATTTATTAATGATAATTTGCTAAATCTCTAACACTAACAACAATTGTAATATAACATATTTAATAAATATTTTAATAGTTCTTTAACAATTAATAAAATTATAAATAATTAGCAATGACGAAATAGAAGCTATAATATTATCTTAATGTTCACGTCTGTAACTTTGTATCGACTAAGAATTTGAGTAACAATATTACCATGCAGTATGTCAGTCAGTGTTGTAAATTTTGTAAATATGTTATAGTTTTGTGTGATGCTCTCGTACTTCTTACATAACATGATAACATATTCCGACATTTCTCCTCATCGTCTGCATACTTCACAATTATCAGACGTTACTAATTTGAATAAGAACATAGTTCTATTTGTCCGTCCATGCCTTTTGTGCGTAGTTTAGTCAGTGGTCACTATTTGGCCTGTTAGGGGATTTGTATTTCGTGAACCAAGGTCTCACAGATATGGTTCGCATATAGAGAAATGGTACATTCCTTTCTAAGAAGATTCTCAATAATACGAGGCATGTCCAGTAAGTAAGTGTACTGAGGCTCTCACGGCCGGAGGGATTTTGTTTTCGACATGTTAGCTATACTATCGTGTAGTCTGACTCCTCCCCTCCGCAACGAGACCGGTTCGAGGTCAGTACGTTGAGAACTGTCGACGCGACAATACGTTTCGTGAAAAATGTCAATCCAATCTCCCGCCAAGTGTGAAATACGCGGCGTCATCCGTTATCTCGTTTGGAAGGGAAAAACTCCGGTTGAGGTTTATAATGAGGTAAAAACTGCATATGGTGATAAAGCTATGAATCGTACGAGTGTGTTCAAGTGGTGTCGCGAGTTTAAAAACGGTCGTACGTCTGTGCATGATGATCAGAGGAGCGAAAGACCTTCAATTGTGACTGACGAAATTGTGGAAAAAATCGAAAATGCGCTCCGTGACGATCGCAGATTGACTGTGGATGAACTTTCTGCGATGTTTCCGCAAATCTCCAGATCTCTGCTACTCGAAACCATCACAGAAACCCTCGGATATCGGAAACTGTCCGCGAGGTGGGTCCCAAAACCGCTGACAGACCGACACAAGTTGAATCGAGTGGAGGCCTCGAACTGCTTGCCTCGTTTAAATGGGATGTCCTGAACCATCCCGCGCATTCCCCTGACCTAGCAGGTTCAGATTACTATCTCTTTACCTCCCTGAAGCTGCACATGGGTGGAAAAAGGTTTTCAACCGAGGAGGAGGTGAAGGGGGAGGTGGATAAGTGGACGAAGGGGTTGGCGGGAAACTACTTCGAGGAAGGCATCAAAAAATTAATATCCCGGTTCACCACCTGCATTGAGAGGAATGGTAACTATGTCGAAAAATAGCTTACATATGTACTAATGTAACCAGGTAATTTTTTTGTTCAAATAAAAATTATTGTAACCTACAAAAATTCAGTACACTTACTTACTGGACATGCCTCGTATAATATAGTTTGCCATTCTCTCACTAATATAGTCCTTATTTGTGTCGTAGGCAATCCGTCAAGTGGTAGGTCGACTTTTTGTCTCTTTATAACTGTTATTATTACCTAATTTTGCGGTTACATCTGCCATATATAACAAATATGCCCTGTAATATTTTTTTGAACTATTAATAATTTCTTTTATTATTTTATGTGCAATTAAATTAGTATCTGAATGATTCTAGCGCTAGGCAACCTGACTTTAAGTCTATAAAAATAACTACATTGTTTTCGGTGACATCATTTATGGTTTGTAATGCCTTTTAAATATGGCCAGAAGTTTCGGCACTTACTATGGATAATTTGTGTGGCACTTTTTCTCCGACTGACATTTTCTTCTGATGATCATAATATATTCCAATACCTCTATAATTATTAGATTTTTAGAGGCATCAGTGAATAATGCACATAATTATATTAATAGCAGCAAAAGGAAGTCGTTTCAGTATTTCACGCCAGATTTCTTATTAATAGTTTAGATATATGGTTTGACAATGTGAGTGCATTGTATTTAATCGGTAATTAATGCTCCTACTTAATAAAAATGAATGAGACTGATCACTAATGACTAATATATGAAACTAATTTCAAAAAATTTATGCACTATGTAATATTACATAGAAACAATTCTTAAAATTGGTAAATAGAATTAGAAAAAAGGAAGGTACGATCCACAACTGGCCCATTAATATTAATTTTATGAAAAATATCCATTTTAATTTAATCAAAATCGGAAAACAAAATAAAAAAATATCTGTTACGAAATAATCACACGCTTTCCCTTGGTAAACCAAATTGTCACCAGTTCCAAATCAAATTTCTATCAAGGTTAAAAACATTATTACTAAATTTTTATGTTAAAGGTAACGAAACAAGATATCTAGAACCCCATTAAAATAACTTTTTCTGAAACAAAAACAAAACAAAAAAAAAAATCTGGTATGAAACACTCACACAACTTTCTCTTACTCCAGTTCTCAAAATTATAATTGACAAATTTTATAGTTTGTGTACCAAATTTAATTAAATTCGTCGAAAACTAAAAAAAAAACTGTTCAGTAAAAGCCCACTTCCGGTTTACTAATTTTCTTGAAACTCAGAATTTTGGCCATATATTTATTTCTAATTAAATTTGTTTGGATGATAGAATACTATAATCAACTATGATAGCACTTTAGAGAAAAACATAACACCAACCCTCCTCCAAAAAGTACCCATAAATGAAGTTTTCCAGAGAAATGTTTTAAATAAAAATTGTACATCTTTGTATGCTTAGTTTATACAAAGACAAAATCGCGAAAAAATTATTTTGTAAAGTGGTAAAGAAAAACACACTTCCGATAATTTCGGTTGAGGAATTTTGACAGATAACGGACCTATCAGATCCCATGATGGTACCTAAATGGAATATTAAATTTCAACTTTCTACGGTTTTTCGTTTTTGAAATATGATGTCCACATACACATACCAGACCATTTTCTAAAAAACACTTTTTTAGATTCAGGGGACCTCAAAACATATATTTCCGGTAAAAAAACCCATATCGAAAATTTGACACGATTATAATACTTCCTCTTTGTAGGAGTAAGAGAAAGTAATAAAATCTTACTGCAGTCTACATAGTTATTTTTTTTGTTTTGTTTTAGGAGTTCCTCAATGCTGTGTGGTTTTCCTCAACCAAATATTTCTTTTAATTTCAGCCTCTAACTGGATCTACCCCATATATCCTCTTCTGTCAATAACTAATTGTGGAGGCTTTCTCAGACGCCATCTATCCATTTTTCCCTGGGTCTACCCCTTCTTCTTCTTCTTCTTCGCTCGGCTTCCCAGTCTCTCTAGGATCTCTTTAGCCATTCTGCCATCTTCCATTCTTTTTATGTGGCCGTACCATCCACGTCTCTTTTCCTCCACCTTCTGCAGTTCATTTTTTTGAAACTTTCATTTTCTTTTTTATTTCTTCGTTTCTTACTCTTTCAGGCCTTGATATTCGTGCTGCTCTTTTCCAGTAATCCATCTCGGTGGCTAGAAGCTTTTTTCTTAAAGCCTTATTCAAGGTCCAAGTGTCAGCGGCAAATAGTAATATACGAGGCATGCCCAGAAACTAAGTGTACTGAGGCTCTCGCGGACGGAAGGATTTTTTTTTCGACATTTGGCTACACTGTCGTGTAGCCTGATTCCTCCACTCCGCAACGAGACCGGTTCGAGGTCAGTTTGTTGAGAACTGTCGACGCGACAATACGTTTCGTGAAAAATGTGAATCCAATCTCCCGCCAAGTTGAATCGAGTGGAGAGCGGGCAAGAGTTTTTGAGACGCTACAAACTCCATGGAGATGAATTTCTCCGCTCCATCATTACTGGAGATGAAACTTGGGTTGCACACTACACACCTGAAACCAAAAGGCAGTCTCAACAGTGGCGTCACACCTCTTCACCCTCCGCCAAAAAGTTCAAAACCACAATTTCAGCCAAGAAAATCATGGCATCCGTGTTTTGGGACTGTCAAGGCATAATTTTAATTGAATATATGCCTCAAGGGGAGACCATCAACTCTGCAAGATACTGTGAGACCCTAAAAAAATTGCGGAGGGCGATTCAGAACAAAAGGAGAGGCATGCTGACAAAGGGAGTCTGCCTGCTGCACGACAATGCCAGACCACACACGGCCAACGCCACGAAGGAACTGCTTGCCTCGTTTAAATGGGATGTCCTGAACCATCCCGCGCATTCCCCTGACCTAGCACTTCAGATTACTATCTCTTTACCTCCCTGAAGCTGCACATGGGTGGAAAAAGGTTTTCAACCGACGAGGAGGTGAAGGGGGAGGTGGAGAAGTGGACGAAGGGTTGGCGGGAAACTACTTCGAGGAAGGCATCAAAAAATTAATACCCGGTTCACCACCTGCATTGAGAGGAATGGTGACTATGTTGAAAAATAGCTTACATATGTACTAATGTAACCAGGTAATTTTTTTATTCAAATAAAAATTTTTGTAACCTACAAAAATTCAGTACACTTACTTACTGGACATGTCTCGTACTTTGTACCAGGCTACTATATGTTATCTTTTTGGTACTATTTAGAATATTGCCGCTCCATTATATGGGATTCAGTATGCTGATGGCTCTTTTTGCGCTTATATTCCTTTGCAACACGTCATTTTTACTTGAAGCATCCTCACTCATGACAGAACCCAAGTATTTTGAATTGCTCAACCCTTGGGATTTTTATGTCTTCTATAGTAAGGTCTTCTTCTCCGCTTGTTGTCGACATATACTCAGTGTTTGCTATATTTTTATTTTTATACCCCATTTTTGATATGCCTCTATTACTTTGCGCATCATATACCTACCTATTCATACTTTTACACAGTTATAATTGACAGTTTGAATTCAAACTTATAATTTGTTACTTAAGTTTACTTATCTTCATATCTCTATGAATGAGAGAATCTAAATTTAATAAAATGAATTTTATGAGGAAAGCATAAGTTCTCACTCCATCACCAAGTCTTCTTTAAAAGAATTTTCTCGCAAAAAGTATCAAACAAAAGTATCTCTATATTCAGTATTTAAGGAAAGGGATTAGCTCAGTGGTTAGCGCACTGGACTTACACGCGAAGAAAATGCATTTAAGGGCACTTTTGAGGGAGGGGTGGGGTTAGGTTTCCATCTAAAGTGCTATTTCAGTTTATTAGACAATTCTGATAACTAAATAATGTTCATTAGAATTAAATATGTTGTTGAAATTCCGAGTTTGAAAAAATCGGATAACCGGAAGTGCGTTTTACTTTACCACTTTACTAAATGATTTATCCGTTTTCCGCAGTTTTCTTAAAAAATGGCTCCGACGATTTTCTTGAAACTTCGTATAGAAAATAAACATGCAAAGATCTACAACTTTTATTTAAAACATTTCTCTGGGAAAATTTATTTAAGGACACTTTTAGGGGAAGGGTGGGGTTATGTTTTTTCTCTAAAGTGGTATCATCATTGATTATACAATTCTATCATCCAAACAAAATTAATTAGAAATAAATAGATGGCAAAAATTCCGAGTTTTAAGAAATTTAGTAAACCGGAAGTGCGCTTTTGCTGAACAGTTTTTTGCAGTTTTCGACGAATTTCGTTATAATTGGTACACAAACTATAAAATTTGTCAATTTTGAGAACAGGAGTAAGAGAAAGTTGTGTGAGTGTTTCACACTAGATTTTTTATTTTATTTTATTTAAGACGCGTTAACATCTAACATCATTGGCGCCCGGTGCCACCTCAGTGCTCTCTCATTACAGATAACACTGTCCATAACCGGACGGTGAGCTGTAGAGCTTCTGGGAAGAAAGAAATCTAAGGGTAGGAACCTTCGGGTGGAAGTCCAGTACGCTAACCACTTAGCTATTCCCTTCCCTAATGATGTTGACGTTCCTTTAAAACAAATTAATACTATTTAGACAATGGAATGGTATAATAAACTAAACTAGCACTTTTGAGGAAAACAGAACCCCACCCTTCACCAAAAAGCCCCTGTGTTAAATGAATTTTCCCGGAGAATTTCTAAGCAGCTGATATTTTAGGAATTGCATCTTTGGCTAACGTAATTTTGCACGTTCAATCTACTCTTCCCGATTTCTTAATATACATGCTCAAACTGTTTCAATATTATAACTTTGGAAGAATTAATGTTAATTATTTTATCTATGAGCGATTGATTGCCTTTCAATATAGACCACATACCATAGGACACCTGCAAACCTAGTATAGAGTGTTGTTACGAATTTTCTAAAAATATAAAATTGCAATCTTTAGAAATATTTTTGAATTTTCACAATGCAAAGTAATTATTACTATCGTTCTAATATCATATTGTTGTAGCTCATTGTATGTGTTGTTAATATACGAAGTTTATAAAGAAAATCGTTGGAGAAATTTTCAAGAAAATCGAAATACTGAAAGATTCATTTAGGAATTTTTACTTTTTTTCCCGAAAAAATTGATTATTGAGGTTTTTTTTTTGGAGGTCTCTTGAGTTTAAATTTAAACTACTGATTATGGCAGAAGTCGCCAAGTTGATTGACAGAAGATGACAATTATGACAGAAGGTGGCCACGATGTGCACCCACCAGTAATATAGGTGTATAAAACCTTTATATCTTTTTTAATTTCTCTTACTCCCTAGTAAGAGGAAGTATTGTAATCGTGTCAAATTTTCGATATCGAGTTTTCACCAGAAATATCTGTTTTGAGGGTCCCCTCAGTCCAAAAAAGTGGTTTTTAGCAAACTGTGTGTGTGTGTGTGTGTGTGTGTGT